>JAABKK020046378.1:0-12371 GCA_011634745.2 Catotricha subobsoleta | reverse complement strand
ATTCAATTCGTGATTAGAATTGCATGAAGTTTGTATTTATGTTATAAAAACAACATCAATTATTTAGAGTGAAATACTTCATTATTAATTAATTTCGAATCGAAAATGAAGGACGGTAGTTAATTTTACCTTTTAATGGGTAAGGTAACTATATAAGATATAACCATAAATAAATATCCGGAGGAGTAAAAACTACCCATATTGATAGTGATAGTTAACATTCACGGTACAATAACTACAGTCAGAGCTCAGAGACCTTCTTAGGAGCTTTATGTGCAAAAAATCTCAGAATTTTGTTAGAAAAATGAAAAAAACTGCTTGAACCGACAGTGCGATTCCAGTGCGCAGAACGAAACCAAACCTCGTCCGTGTGTAGATCATACCTTCTACTTATTGTTCCATGGTTAACATTAAATAATTTCAAATAACTAGTTTGTAAGTCCATCGGATCATTAACTTACTACTAGATAGTTAATCATAAACGATTACCATTCCAAAAAGATATAAGTTATCTTCGGGGAGGGGGGACATTTCTCTTCGTGTATATCTTCATCAACATATTTTTGGCACACGATTTTGGCTTTAATATCCAAATCTCACCCAAAATATACCATTATTAAAGTGTATTGCTAAAATTTGATACAAAAAGTGTAGTAATAGAATACTATAACACCAGAACAATAATTTTAAAATACCTGCGTTTCATTAGAAATAGGTATTAGCAAATGAAATACGAATAAGAATACGAGAATAAAGCAAATTTGAAAGAAAAAGAACATAAATTTGTGTTTTATAATATTCATTTATTTAAAGAATCATGAAGTTCATTTAGAGATGTAATTAGTCAAAAAACATAAAATTGAAAATTGCTTAAAATTATCATATGTATTTAATATTCACTTTCGTTTTTGTTACTCGAGTAAGTTAGGATAACCTTTAATGTCGCATAATTCTTACGAAATTAAGGCAAAGTTAAAGCGACAAAAATACTTACCTCAAGTTATTCGATTAAAAAAAAAACGAAAGCGACTAAATAACAATCGTTTATGCTCTATATCTCCTATCATCATAATTACGGCGGGGAGAACGTGATCTAGATCGGTACCGTTTGCGTTGCGGCGATTTATCACGTATGTCTCTGTGTTGATTATATCTTTCTTCATCAAATTTAGATTTTTCACCATTTTTAGAATATCTCTGAGTCCGTTTAGTATGGTTATTATCATCGTCTTCAGATTTTGAACTACTCGATGAAGATGATGATTTTGAATCTGGTTCATTATCGGAATGATGTTTTTTAGACTTTTTATTATTCCTTCGCTTTGCTTTCTTCTTCAATTTTTCAATTTTCTGTAATTTTTTTAACAATTTTTTCTTTTGCTTCGTGCTTAATGATTTCAAAAATTCAGTTTCTGGCTGCATTACTTTTCCGACATCCTCTTCATTATCGGGAATTAATTGATGTAAACGTCCCGATTGAAAACTTTGGGCACTCATTGCTCCTTTTTTCATCGCTAAACCATCTTCTTTCATTTGTTCCTCTAACATTCCTTTCGACATAATTTCACTTGCTTCTGCCTCTGAATGAATTTTTCTTGCTTCACTCATTGATATACTGTACATTGTACACTCCTTGTCTGTATTTATATGTCCCCATTTATGGCATTTAATACATCGAACATTTCTCACTTGTATTCCAAAAGGTTGATCTCGAATTTCTGTATCTCCTTTACAATAACTTTCACGAGGAGCATTATATTTACGTTGCCATTCGAACTTGTACTCTGGCTCATTATCGTCTTTTTCTCTTTCTTTACGTACACCTGGTGGAGGTTCATACATAAAATTAATGCTCAACTTGTCTTTACTATCTTTACTGAGCATTGCTTTATTTTCATGTAGATCTTGTTCCTTTTCATATTGAGCACGAAGTTCTTCTTGTTTTTTTTTATATGCATCTGCTTGCTGTTCAGCCATCCATACCTAAGTGATAAAATCATGTATTACAATAAAATTAGAGAACAAAAAAACTAAAAAATAAAATATTATATATACAACACTAATTAAAAAAAAACTAAACAATGCTTACTCGTTTAAGATTATCTCGAGACGCTGGATGGAAGAATTTCTTACACATGTAATTATTGAATCCTTTTCCCATTTTGCTATTATTTTATTAGTATTCTGTGTAATATATACTTTACAATGCTGATAAACACTTTGTGCCAATATTTTCTACTGAAATTTAATAATAATGCTCTTGAAGTGAAAACAAAGACTAAACGTTTAGTCAAAATTTATTATTAAGTCATATATTGTAATATGTCATCTCATGACAGTTGTATTAATGTATATCTACGTACTAATAAAGGTCTACTACTACAAGAAAAAATAGAAATGTAGTACTAAAACCAATAACTGGAGTTGATCAAGAAAAACATCGAGTTCAAACCAAAAGAAGAAAAAGTTAATAGATTATTATAGATTTTAGTTCAAGTTTGTGGTGGCAGTACAAAAAGTGTTAGCTTTAACTGTCAGTTGTATAATAATGTGTAAAAGTAGTGGCAGCAGCACAAACACACTTACGAGAATTGTGAGTGTGTTTGTGCTGCTGCCATTACTTTTAGGTATTTTTGACAGTTAAACCTAACACTTTTCGTGCTGCCATCTAAAAAAGTTTGTTTCATAATGCTTTGTAAAACCGTTTTTTTTTTAAATGCACCTTTTTGTATAGAATTGTTAAATACCTCTGTGATTTGAAGATAAATATCGCCATTTGGTCGAAAAATCATAACCTCAGAGGACAAAAAATGTATGCGACCGTCAGGTGTCGGGCATACTTAACAACTCTACAGAGTTGTTAAATACATCTGAGATTTGAAGATAATGTTCAGAGCGATAAATAGATGACGCTGTTTTTGAATCAGATTCACAATCAGAATATACTTTAGTAATAGAATCTGAATCAGATTTCATTGCGCTCCATCTACATCTAAGGGAAATATCATCATTTTGGTCGAAAAATTGTAATCTCAGAGGACAAAAAATGTATATGGCCGCCAGATGTCAGGCATACTTAACAACTCTATAGAGTTGTTTAGCTAGCCTGACACCTAGCGGTCATATACGCTAAGTTATTCTCTGAGATTAAAAATCTCTCACCACAATGTGATACATACATTACATGTAGATGGCGAATTTGAAAAAGAATCTGTTTCCACCATAAATACTAAACATTTTGTGTTTGTTATGACGTAATAACATTGTTTTTATGTTAATGTCACATATTTTTGTTGGTGAAAATGGTGAAAACAGATTAAATATATATTGTTGCAGCGACACCCACATTTCACAATGCTATTTTTGGTGAATATATTAAAATCTCAGAGGTAATTAAACAACTCTATAGAGTTGTTTAGTTAGTCTGACCTAGCCGTGTCTTATTCATACTTTACCCCAACTCGTGTTTAACTTTTTCATACAAATCGAGGTTAAAGTTACTCAAATGTATGTTTAAGTTACTCTAACTGAATCGCGAGAATGCTTCGTGTATTGCCGTATTTACTTTTTCATACAAATCCTTTGACTATATATACTATGATTTAACATATAAATGTAGTTCTGATGTTACCCATTTTGACCATGGTGTCGCTAGGTCTTGGCAACTCATTTTATTGGACCTTTTGTATTGAAATGACAATTCGCTAGCAGTTCATATTATATATTCGCGTTCTGCAACAAAGGAGTCGCTACTAGTGGTTGATTTTTGAACTACAAAATCAACCAATCAGAATAAGCCATTTTTTTTTTCACGACACCTTTTTTATGCGTTTGACATTTCTGATCACCTTTTTCTGCATAGAAACTGCTGCCGCCTAGTGAGCATGCAGATCGCGAATAGTCAAAGTACAAATCATACAAACATACATGTGGAAACAGATTCTTTTACAAATTCGCCATCTATATGTAATGTATGTAACACATTGTGGTGAGAGATTTTTAATGATAGTTCAAGTATACAGGGTTGGTTATTGCGCAGCTTAGCTATTGCTCATGCGCAAATTTACATTACATTTACATTACAGAATAACATTTACGGTGTCACGATTGGATATTGCGCATGCGCAGATGGTGTAAAATGACATTTTTTGTGTCACATGCGCGAAATATACTAAAACGCGTCAGACGAATAGCCAACCTTGTATACTTGAACTATGATTTTTAATCTCAGAGAATAACTTAGCGTATATGACCGCTGCGTTTCAGTGCGCAGTACGGGAGCGTTTAACGTAAAAAACGTTTATATGAAAAAAACCATAAATCGTGCTGCCCCTGGCGTAAATAGTATAAACAAAAAAATGATCTATTAGAAAATTTTCGTTGTAGAGGTTACAATTTTTATACCACCAGATGTCAACCACTTCGCGATACATAGATCTACAGTGGCTTTATTTTGGTGACTTTTCTTTGCTCTTGATCTGGAAAGTCAATAAATACGAGATATAATGTGTTAGAAGAGTCCATCTAATCTATGTTTCTTTCTTTCTCTATGTAGAAATGGCTTCACCGAGGCGAGGCCCATCATATACAATAATCTTAAGTCCAATGAATCAACCAACCGTAATATTTTTTTTTTTTTCAGTTCAATTTATTCATTTATAAGTATTTTGTTTTTAACATATTATATCTTATTGTGAGATACAATTATAGTAATTTTTCAGCTACTGTCATTATTATTTAGAGATATATTTAAATTTTTGTGAAATTTTTAAAGGAATGATTCAAAGCCTTTATGTGGTATTCGCATACTTATAGACAACATTTTCCTTAGCAAATAGTCTATTTACTACTATTCCAAACAGACTTATTCAGTTCTCTTCTTGTTGGATATGATTTACGATAATAGTATTCTGAATGGTTTTTAACAATAATTCTGAATATATGTAACAATTATGTGGCACACGTGTGATTTATTTTCTTTTTTGAAATGCCACCGGTAACAATCATTCGTCAGTTGAATTTATGTTCATTGCAATTACTTATTGAGATATACTTACTTACCTATACTGATTATTGTCTGATGTTTGGTATAAATAAAAACATAGCGCCACTTTAATTAATTTAATACAACAACAACAACAAAAACAAAATGTTATTATACATTTTTCACCATACTAAACTTACCTGAAATATATTTTAATTTTTCTAAAAATTGAAACCTAACGGATTACAAAAAAATAAAAAAATAAAAAAATAAAGGATGTTAACAGATTGAATTTAAATCGCGTTAACCAAGACAAAACTACAACAAATCGATATAAATTGACTAAATTATGGTCATAAATAATAAATGGTTAAAAATAAATTTTATTAAACTCATATGTATTTTACTCTAAACATAAAGACAATGAAAAATAAATGAATCAATATTTTTATAATTATATATAAATGTAAAATTTCGAAAAATAGAAAATAAAATATAAATGTATATAATATATAGAATATATATTATAAGAAATTGTTATATATATCTCGTGACTAAAGAATTACATAATTAATATAAGTAACCCTAACCGTCCCGATATATTTTATTCAATAAGTCGCAATTTCAAAATATTTTATAGGTAAAAAATATTCATGCGTCAAAAACATATTAATCAAACGTTTTTTTTTTTTCTGTTTTCGTCGCAGCAGAACTTTGATGTTGACGCCTGTGAAAAAGAAAGAGACCAACGTAAATTAAAGAATTATAGAAAATTTTGAATTTTTATGGTTATATTGTTTGATTTTTTTTTTTGTTTTTTCTAAATAAAAATTTCATTATTTTATTTGTTATTTAATTTAAGATATGAATTATTGAAATTAATCACAAATTGTATTGTTTATGTTTTTATATCTTTCCTCCTAAGCTTTTTTTGTTTGTTTTTTTTAGAATTTTTAAGTAAATTTTTTGCTTTTATTTTTAAAATGTTCTGTTATTCAGTCAAATTTTTTTTTTTTTTTTTATTGAACATTTTATTTTATGAAAAAATATAATTTAATTTTTGAGTTTTGTTTGTTTTCATTTTATTTATTATTTTATTATTATTTTTTTATTAAATTATTGTATTTTTTTTTCTTCTTTTTTTTTTTTCTTTTTGTTTTTGTTTTCTTTAGTCGGGTGTTATATGAATTAATTATTTTTGTAAAAATTTCGGAATTACAGATAAATGTGACGTGTGGTCTCATAATTTAATATAAATAAAAATTTAACTAAAAAAAAAAAAAAAGTTAACAAAACGTGGCAAAATAATTAATAATATTTAAATAATAAAATATATATATATATATTTTGAAAACTTTCAAATCCTATTTATCGAAAAATCATTGGCACTGGACAATTTAGTTAAGTTTAATTTCTATACAAATATTGCTTCTAGAAAATGCTTGCGGTTTTGGTACCAATAATTAATTTTTAACACTAGTACATAATTAATTTTATAGAATTTGCTAACAAGCATTTAATATTGTTTTAATGATTTAATCGAAATCAAAGAAAATTGTTTTTTTTTGTTCGGCAGTAGAATGTTTTCTTTTCTATTTATTATAATATTTATTTATTTCGTTTTCCTTTCTTTTTTTTTCTTCTTTTTTTTTCTACTTTGTTTTCATATTTTTCTAAATTATAACAACTTTAAATATACTTCATAAATTATAAAATTTATAGTTAAAGTTTTATTATAATTTTATATTACTTTAGTAACCTTTTGGTAGATATTTATTAAAATGTATAAAATACTTTTTCAATATAGTTTTTTTTTTAATTTTATTTTTTTTTTTGAATGCACAACACTAAAAACTAATGCAATGGTGATTCGATTGCATCATTTATATTATGATATATGAAGTACATTTTAGGCAGGCCCATTGAATACAAAATATTATTTTCAATTTGTTTGAAAAGACCGTCCTTAAATTTTTGTGTTTTTTTTTTTAATGTAATGGTTCTCAAAGTAATTAATTAATGGTACATTTATTTTCTATTTCATATTTGTTCTCATTGGCCAACATTTGCGTTTTGCAGAATTTTTTTTTTTTTTTGGTAATGAAAACACTAAATTTTTGCATGGAATTTTTGTATGTAAATTAAACTAAGCCGAAACGATATTTTATTTTAAGTTTCTCATACACAAATTTGCGCTTCTATTTCTACCAAAAAATTTCTAAATATTTACGTTCTAAGAATATGGAATCATTACGTTTATTAAAATATTTTCGTATATTTATTGCATTTTGCGACCGAAGACTTTACTGACCGGCATACCTCTTAAATATTGACCAAAAACTTTTTTTCCGGAACCAAAACATACAAATTTGGGATTTTCTAGTTGATAAATCGTACTTTTTTCCATATATATAAAAAAAAAAAAAAAGAAAAAAAGTATCCACCCATTTTAATTTTATACGTATCATTATTTGCTTCATTATACAATTATTTTTATTAATTATTTATATTATTATATAATTTATATTAGATTAGGAATTTTCACTATTATTTCAAATACATATAAATGCTAAATATATTTTTATTTTTTTATTTTTTTTTTATTTTCTTCGTGTGTAATTAAACATAAACAAAAAAAAAAAAAAAAATGAAAATATATAGAATAAAATTACAACAGTTCACTTTAAAATAAACGCATAATATGCTAATTTTAATTTGTTTAATTGATTCGTCCTTCCCGGACTTTTCGCGGAATATTATTTTGTAATAAATAATTAAATTAAAAACCTATTAGAGCAGGCAGGCGGCATTCCTCATGAAATTGAGAAAATAACGCGTCGTTATTCACATAATTATTTTAAAAATCTAGATATGGGTAATTTGACATATATATGTGAAAATTAGCGAGATTTATTTATTTAATTTGTTTTTCTATTAATTTTCCTAAATAATAACTAATGTCAAATTTCAAAGAATTCGTCTGAACCAGACTGAAAAAAGACTTTATTTATTGTTTTTCTTTTCTTTTCTTTTGTTTTTTTTTTTTTTTTTTGGGTTAGTTAATTAAAATATCACTGAATTGTATAAAAAAAAAACATTGAAATATAGAAAATTGGATACCATTAAAAATTAACATAATCTGCTTTATAAATTAATTTTTATTTAAGTGAAACACAGAGTTAATTTATTTAAGCAAATCGAATAGAAAATGGTTGGTAAGTTAATTTAATTTTTATTTTTATATCGAAACAAATATTCAAATTCACAACTGACAAAAGTTTTTGGCATGAAATTTATGGGGCAATAGTGCGATGCTTGGTGAATTCCAAAAATGTTCACATGAAAATATAAAAAAAAAATAATAAACAGTAGATTAGATTGAATATTGGTGTCGGCGCTTAAACAGAATAAAAATTTACGTTTTTAAAATTAAAAAATAAATAATTTTCGAGAATTTTTTTGTTATTCTCATTTTTCTTTTTTGCGTGATTGTATTTGATAAAAATTTGTTAAATTATTTCGAAAATGAATTTTTTTGTTTTAGTTTTACAAAATTTGTAAAGTTTTTTTTTTTTGTGTAAACGTTAGTCAGTCTATGTCATGGTGACACAATTATTTGCTTTTCATTTGTTACTAATTTTTGTAGATATTTATAAAAAAGAATGTCTGTTTGTGTGTGTGTGTGTGTATGTGAGTGTTGTGTTTGCAGAAATTTGTGGTTTGGTTGGTGAATAAAAATTCATTAAATACATTTATAATAAATTGCCATTCCATTGTAAAAATTTGGAATATGAAAATTTAAAAACCGATTTATTTCTTATAATTTAAATTTATGTAGTTGTATGCACGAAGCTCGGTATTATTTAATTTATGTTAAAAGGATGCCGTGTATAAAAGAAAGAAAAAAATTAAAGACTTCCGCCGTTTCGTCAAAACAAATATTTGAAAATTTTATATAAAATTTTTAAAATACGCACGTAAAAAACTATTTTCAACCAAATTTTGAATAAACATATGCACAACATAAAACGCAAATAACAACACCAGAGAAAATCACCAGAGACCTGCGTTTTTTCGGTGCATTAGCTGCAGCTGCTTCACTTGCTTTTTGTTTTCGTTTAATATCTTTGATTTTTTCTTCCATGGCCGATTGACGCTCCAATCGTTTTCGACGACGTAAATCTGCATTTGAAGTCGAACTAAAAATAAAATGGATCAATTGAATAAATATTTTAAGTCCATTAAGAATTTTGAGAAATATAAAAAAAAAAAATGGGTGCATTGTATTTACTTTTCACTATCTGGTGATGCTGGACTATCTTGTGATGAATTTGAATTAAAGCCACTAATATTTTCAGCATTTGTAGAAACTGTATTCGAACTTTTCGATGGTGACGGTGGTAACGTTGCATCAGCATCAAAACTGGCATCGTATTCTCTACTGCTGCCACTATTTCCATTAAATAGTTTTTGTGTCACCGTATTTTTATCATTATTGTCACCAATTTTATCATCAATGTCATAATCATCATCACTGTAAATTTCATCGATTTCCTCTTCATTATCATCATCCATATCTGATTCGTCAACTTTCTCTAATGAACCATCTTGTTTAGATGGTAGCGGTGGCAGTGGTCGTTCATCGTTTCGTGACCGTTCAATATTTTCAGAATTGTTCCGGGCCTCCATTTCAAGAAATTCATGTGCACTTGCACTTGTTGGAATTATTGGTAATGGTTTTTGCATTAGTTGAACACCAGATAATGATTGCATTCTTGGTGGTGGTAAAGGCGGTGGGATGTCATCAACATCATTATCTTCATACGATATAACAGGAACTTCTTCGTAATCATTGAAGCTCTAAATATTACAGAAAAAGTAATTAATCAAAAAAAAAAAAAAAATAATAATAATAATAATAATAAAAATATAGAAAATAATTTACTGGATCATTCAGATGTTTGATTCCTTCTATAATTGCTTGATACGAAAAAAATAATTGATCAGCTGTTTGTATTAAACCCATACGATATTGACGTAATTCTAATAAAAGATCGGAAACAGAAATTTTATTTTCTCCCTCATTGTCGATCTGTATAGAATTCAAAGAAAAATAAAAACATTTAATTTAGTTTAAATGCAAATTAAATAAAAATCAAAATCAAAATATCACTCACCAAAACCAGACATGTATCAACCAAACAAAATGTTCCAGATCTACCTATACCGGCGCTACAATGTACCACAGCCGGTCCTACATCAGCATCCAAGGCTCCCGAATCACGAACCTGTTTCAAAAATTGTAGAAATGCAATTGGCGAACTTGGTATACAGAAATCTGGCCAGGTTGTGTAGTGAAATTGTATCACTTCACGTGATTTGGTCGATTCATTATCAGTTAATCGAAAAGTGCGTTTTGAAAAATTTGTAAATTCTTCACATTTCAAATATTCAACTGTTAAGCCGACATCATGTAAATTCATTCGATGATCAAAACCAATATGCTCTGGCCAATATTGATGACATTTTATTTGTTTTTTTTCAATGATTTTATTTAGCATTAATATTGCCGCGGAATTTTGTTCCCAAACCATTAACCAAAAATGACCAACGGTATTTTGAAGGGGTCCTTGTGTTAGAATGTACCTTCTGTTTGCTCTCTCCATCTGCACAAAAGCAAAAATAATAGTTTTTTTTAAAAAAAAAAAAACAACACATATTTGGTTTTTATTGTTAATACAATTATGGACTTGTGATTTACCTTTACTAAATTAGCATTTATATAATCAATATCACCTCTGTGTAATATAATTCGAGAATGGTCGTATGGGCTGACATCCCTATATCGATTCAGCCTTCGATTATTTAATTTATTACACTCATCTAATGTAAATTTTTTCTCTTTAGCTTCTTGTTCAGATTTTTCTTTAATGGACTTAAAAAAAAAACAGCAAAATAAACAAAAAATCATCATAAAAATTAAAACGAAAAATACTAGAAAGTTAAAAAATAAATAACAAAATGTTTTTTTATACTCTTTAACGAGCGTAAACAAAACCGGCAACGCTACTTCTCTCCTCATTTTGCTAAATACAAACACTCATAGCCATAATATAGTAACAAAATATTTATATGGAATAACAATAAATAAATAGCATAAGAAAAAGAACTTGAAAGAGAATATTAAAGCAAAACGAAGAAAAATGTAATTCTCAGTATTGGCAACCTTGTAATTATGTTGATCTTTTTTTCCTTTTACACACAGTGAATAATAAAATTTCACATGCATTCTACTAGATGCATACTAAATATATTAAAGAATTTTTATTTTATTTTTTTTACGTATGTAATATTATAATAAATAAATGCCAATTAAAAATTAATCATATTGCGTCACCAATCACATAAAACAATAAAATGTGCGTTCTAATTATTATCGTACGGTGCTAATATACAATTTTATTCAATACAGCTGGTAAATTTATTTCGTCTCAATATGAAATTTCTAAGAAAAAATATTCTGTCTCTGTCAATGAAATTTTGCGTTCTATGTCTGCCTGCCTTCTCTACCCATCATAATTCAATACCAAGAATTGCAAAGCACTCTCATTTTATTCGATAATTTTTAATCACCTGAAAAGCAACTATCCACCCATCTTTTCCATTTATTTCGTTGTACTCAGTTTCAATTTTACTTGCACACATTTTATTTATTAATTTAATTGCAAAAACACTTTATTAATTAATTAATTTTGCATGGTTTTTAACTCACGACAACTTTCATTACGTTACGCGTATATAATTATTTGTAGACTGATATATCTTATGATTAGTGTGGAGTTTTTTAATTTTAAAGTGTTGGCCACACTGGTATTACCAGTACAAAAAAAAAATATGTTTGATTGGTTAGTTTACGCGTTTCAATAAATTAATTTTTGGCTAACTTTTGTATTCTGTGTATTTTAACACTAGTGACAGACACTAAAGCCAACTTGATTAATTATTGCTTGAGACACTATTTTAAATCTGTATTCGAATAGAGGACGTAATTGAAGTTGGATTGAAGATAATTTTTCTAGTGTAACGTAAAACACGTTCTAATTATTTGATAGGAAAATTTGTCTTCCGAATTCTCATTGAAATAGATTTAGTAGTCGTCGTGTTGGTCCTCTAGCTTATAAAAGTTAGCTCCATATGATATTTCGAATACATTTTGCCTCTCTTTCGAATACATACTATCTAAATGAGACAGTGATATTATGACAAACGTCATATGGAGAAGTGGTATTATTTCAGCTGTTTAGTCATATATATACATGCCATCTCCATTACCCGGGTAAATTCGACGGTAAACCATAAATTTTTAAACGATAAGTAAATTACTTTA
>JAABKK020046367.1:0-12377 GCA_011634745.2 Catotricha subobsoleta | reverse complement strand
AATTATGTTGTAACATCAGAAATTGGTATGATTAATACTCTAATTAAAAAAATTTAGGGTATTATATATGGAAAAAACCTTGTTTTTTCTTAAATTTTCATTTAATTATCTTTTTATTTTTAAGAAATATCATTTCGTTATGTAGATTAATAAGCTTTCTATAAGTTTTTTGATGGACTTATTCGGTCAAGATTAGCTAAAGTTATGGCCATTTTAGAAAAGATTTTCATTCCGAAAAGTGCATTATATTTTTAAAAAATTTACACCACAAGTTTTTTGGGGGGTTCGGAGGGGGTTATGATGTATGGAAAAAAGTTCCGTCTCCAAAAAATATTGGGGGTCCCAAATAGATGTTTTTTTCGTAAGAACCTTTCTTTGGAAGTTATTTCAAAAACACGAAATGTAATATAATATAATTTAGGAAATACATTTTCATGTAGCTCGATATTTTTGAAATAACTTCTAAAGGTAGGTTCTTACGAAAAAAAACACAGCTATTAGGCACCATCATTATTTTTTCGAGACGAAACTTTTCGCCATATATCTTAACCCCCTCCGAGCCCCAAAAAAATAACTTAGTGTAAAAATTTTAAAAATAGAATGCACTTTTCGGAATGAAAATCTTTGCTTTTTTCCTTTACTTTGGAGTGTAATAGTATAAGAAAATGCCCTGGGAGCTTAACTTTTCGAAAAAAGTTCTTTTTCTGGGACAGTCTAGTATTTAGATCAGAATTCTCCATTTTTTTTTTATTTGACATCTTTTTCGAAGACAAAGACATAACTAAATATATACCAAGGGGAATTGTTGGATATGCAATAATTTATTAAAATCAATTGAAAGTGTATATGGTGCGTGGTGTACTTTTATGTTAATCTCATACAGTAATTGTAATAATTATATTAACAGCTATAGTCTATTCAGAATAAACTTGCGAACGGTCATTTATTAAGGTTTGTAATTATAAAAAGTATCATTCAATCTAGATAAACGTTATACATATCTTATTCTTTCAAATAATTAAGAAACAAAGTTTTTTTTATTTTTTTTTATGACTTCTAATAATTGAAAGTGTGATATTAAAAGTAAAAACATAAATACTAATTAATATTATATTTTTGAAAGCGATAATACTTTAGGTTTTTATGAGATTTTTCAAGTTTTTACGATTCTTGGAAATAAGTAACATCGATCTTTTCAAAATATCGCATTTCATAAAATTCGAGACCATGAATTATAATTATAACGATATGTTTCAACTGAAAATAGTATAATTTCGCATAAAATGTTTCCAATGGTTTTTCTATTCAATTCAATTTAAACAGTTTTAGCAAGAACAATTTTTGTATAAAATCTTGCTCATCTGTTACATTTACCTTTTTTCATTATAAGATTGCTAACAAGACTAAAACATCTTCTAAACAATAACGGTGATTAGTTATAGCCCATTAACCGTCTATTGAAATGAATTTAATTTCATTTTCTAAGCTCTTCACAGCGGCTACTGAAAAATTATTTTACTTACGTTTCATTGTATATCTGGATTACCATAATATTTCGCAAAATTAATATGCGAACGACTAAGTTCATTGTACGCGTTCACACCATTTTGGGTCTTATTATCCCATTTTTCGTATATTATATATTTTAAACAACGATGGGTAGGTGGAGATAAAACCAAATAAAAATAACAATAATAATGATACTCTATTGTGCAAAATGATAAATTATTTTTTTATATTGCTGAAAGGTAATTCTTGGGGATTTCTGTCATAGATTAAATTGAAATGGAGAAAGTAATCATTTATAAAACTACACAACATTCATATATATATAATTAATGCTTATATGTATTAGGAGGTATACACTTTTATTCGTATAATACTTATATGTATTTCTTAGTTGTGTATAAATAAAAGTTTAAAGTTTCATTGGTGTAAATTTTTTTTTACTAGATATTTAGCTCCATGTCTACGACCCCGGCCGAAATATATTATGAGTCAGGATCAAAATAGAAAATTTGTTTCCGATTAATTCTATATGTATAATGATTTCGCATAATCCCCGAATTTATTGTGGCCAGGTTTTCCTGGAAAATTGGTTCTTCATTGGGTGGGGCTGGAGACATAATTTTTGTACTTCATCAGCCCCCCCAATTTTTTTTTTTTTTTCAATTTATTGTGGCTAAATGCTTTTATAGATGCTTTTGTGAGCTTTGATATTTATGTGATGAAGTATAAAAAAAAACTGATGAAAAACAATAATTATATAGAATATATTTATAAATACGCGTATACTTTATTTGCAATTCATCTTTAATTGATTCTATGTGAAAATTTAAGTTGGATACGTACACTAAGAGTGAGAGCGAGAGTGAGATTGAGAGTCGCAAGTCGCAAGTCTTCTTTATATTTTTCTTACACAAAACAATTTTTGCAATGGTGGTTTTATTATATGGCTTCAATATGAAAAACGTTGTATTGCTTGGAAAAATAAAGTCTTGATCATGTGAATCCGAAACGTTAACATTAAATGAATGGTAAATAGATAAATTCAAACAATGGTTTTATTTTTTCAAGCAATACAACATTTATCATATTCATATATTAGTTTTTGTATAAATTGCTTTTATGAAGCTGCCGGATAGAATCCTACTGACATATAAATCACAAAAAAAATCACCACAGAAACACAATGTTTTTGCTTGCATGTTTAGAATTTTTGTTTTATTATTTGTTTAAAATCATGTTTTTTTTACCTAGGGGTAAATAACAAATGTTGATATAAGTAAGAAATTTTCAAATATCGAAAAAAAAAATCTACTGAAAGCCAATAAATAGGAACTTGGGATTAAAGACTCCGATGACGTTATTTCTAAAATTCTCAGACGTTCCGTTAATAACAATTCAATGCAAATATATATTTTGTACTAGAGAAAACAATCTGCCAATGGATTGGTTTGCCACTTCATTTTTAATAAAAACATTATCGAATGCAAAAAAAAAAAAATTATAAGGATTTTGTGGTCGGAGGTCGGACATTGCTCATCATTGACGCAGAATGTTGTGCTAGTGAAAATATGTATGTTTTGGTTCAATAAATCTCACGAAATAACCAAAAAAAAATCTTGACGTTACACCACATAATTGGATCCAAAAACGAAGCTCGAAATAAGCAACCTTCAGTTTAAGCAACTCTCTAACAACACTCTTTAGAGATAAAATAAAATTAATTAAATAGTAATTTTCTATAATATTCATTTCCGATTTGATGTTTCTGAACAAGGGTGCTGCTTAATCGAACGTTACGTGTATTTAAAAACCAAAAGATATTTATTTTCATGAATATAAAATTCTGATTTTTTTATTATATTGAGCACCAATATCCGGACACTGAATCCTAGGAAAAATCGCAATGAAAAGAAGTACACATTTAAAAAATAAAATAAAATATTTTTTTAAAAATGAAGTAAAAAATTGTCATCAAAACAGAAAAATTATAAAAGAAAAAAAAACAATGTTCGATCAGTATGCCATCTATTGGGAAATTATAAAATAAATGGTTAGACGCAATGTAATATATATGTCAAATCAAAGGGAACTAGAATTGAACATAACCTAAAGTTTATATCAAAGTGTTGTACTTGTTCTCTGAGTAAAGCTTAGCGTTTTAATGTCAAAATATAATTTATGTGTAACTATTTAGTTGTTATTTAAAGAACATTTTATTATAAATAATTGAAGTTTTTAAAGTCATACAATCATACGAAGTAATCGTTATAAATTGAATAAAATATAGATAAAACTGAAGTTTTCTCATTTTACATTGTTTACTGTATTGCTTTAATATTCAACCTTGAGAAATAATATTTTGACTTTTTATGTGGTTTTGTGTTCTTGTTGTAATAATAAGTATAATAATATATAGTAAATACTTAGTTATAAATAATAAAATAATATATAGTAAATAAATTTTATTATTATTATTAGTATTTTGTCTATTTTACATTAATTTTTTTTAATTCGTTATTTATAAAGCATTTAAAATCAAATAATTTTATTTATATTACTTATGCAACGGATAGATACGATACTACGCTTAACTCTCGTAAATAACTCGACAGGGTGTCATTTCTTAAATTATTCGTGCGCGATAAAATATGTCAACATTAAAAAGCTTACACATCAATCTACGGTATAGGATTAAAGTGAAATCATAAGAGAACGGTGCATCGCATAGGAAAATTATCTAATACCAACCTCCGCTTATTTTTAAATGCGTAACTTTCTCCCATACAATTTAAAATTTTTACATTAATTTTTTTTATGAGGATGTCGGACGGAGTGACATTAGGCGGCTATCCCACATTAGATTATAGCATCTAAATTTTATGTTCTTAATCGACGATATTTCATAAGCTATTGGTCGGATCATTTTGGTATTCAAAAAAGAATTGTTAGTTTTAACGAGTATAATATTTTTGCTGATGAAAGTTTTAATCCATGTCTACAGATGATAAAAAAAAACTAAGAGAATGACATACATGAGAGTGAGTAGGATAAAACATATAAGCACCTAAAGTGCAAAGAGCTTATCATTCTCTTAATTTATTACAACGTCTGAAGTTGATGAAATATGTATTTCTGTTTAAGCATGTCATACAACAACAACAATGAAATTTGTATACCTATATAAAAAGATAAGAATGCATATGTTTCAATAATTTCTATGGTCTGGCCGCTAATCGTCTTAACTTTATTACACACGTGTTTATATCCACAGTAGAGATTACATAAATTAAAAAAAATCAAATCATGATTTTTCACAAATATTTGGTTTTCTCTTTTTGGTAAAAGTATTACATACCTACATACTAGTTTTTATTAGTAATTAGTTTACTAACTTTGGTAATTTTATTATTACCAATTATCAATAGTGAGAGACCATTTATCGTTTTTTTTCCATAATATTATGGTAATAATCGATAATAAATTAATAATTAAATAATTTTTTCTGAACTTTTTTTGAAGATAAAATCTAACCCTGATTTTCTTTCTATAATAACTAATTCAATAGAAGAGGATATTATGCATAAAGCTGATATTGCAAGATCTGCTAGCCAAACATCTATAGATAATGAACATGTAATTGAAATCAATAGATACTAAAATACTTAAAATTGAAGTATATGCCAGGACTTATTTTGAGCATTTCTTTAGAGTTACCCGAATGACAGATTTGTACTAGAAAATAGTACAAAAATCGATTTTGGAACTACTTAATTGTCGTATTTAGCATGCAAAAATTTCTATTTTTAGCTCTAGTGGAGCTACACTTAAAATAACTCCTGGTATATACATATACAATATTTGGCGTTTTTGCGATTCGATATTAATTGATCTATCTCCCTGGCGGAAAAAAATCTATAAATTTTAATATTCTTTAGAAATTCTTTTAAAAATTCTCGTCAATGATTTTTAAAGAAATTTTTCGATTAGAAATCTTTTAGAAATTCTTTGTTTATATTTTCAAAAAAATTTAATTCTTTATAAATTCTTTGTTTATTTTTGGTAAAAAAAAATTGATTTTTTTACAAATTCTTTGTTTAAAGAATTTTAATAGATTCTTGTCCACTAGGACTTAACTGAATTTGGTTAATATTTGATTTAAATAAGTTTATCAGTTGGATAACTTGGAATGAATTTAAATCGTAGTTGCAAAAGCGCATATTGTTTCGTACGTATTAAATATACTGCTCTAATGTATTTCTTCTAATAAATTTTCTAACAGGAAGTCAAAATGCAAAGAGAGCGTGAATCAGCCTTAATGCAACATGAATTATTTAAACTTCGTATTCATTTAATTAGTGGGCATAATTTATTGGGAATGGATAAAAAGGGTGACATAAACATAAAAGTTCAAGAGTGATAAAATAAAATCAGTTCCCATTTTCTTAACAGGTACCAGTGATCCATATGTAAAATTCAAAATGAACGGTAAACGATTATATAAATCAAAAACAGTCCAACGAGATTTGAATCCAACTTGGAATGAAATTTTTGACGTTTTTATTGAGGACCCATTTCAAGTGATTGAAATTAAAGTGTTAGATAATGAGTGGGGCATTCGAGATGATGTCATAGGACTTGCAAAATTGGATCTAACTTCATTAGAATTAAATAGAATTCAGGAGATTTTATTAGAATTAGAAGACCCATCGAAACCGAGCGATTCCGTTTTAGGTGAACTTCGTCTTAATGTGACAATATGGCCCCAACCGCTAGAGCAGGCAGATAAGGTGAGGTCTTTAATAAATATTTTAATAATTTTTCCGTTCTTAACTGGGTAATTTCCTCTATGCTATTCTTCTTTATGACTTGTCTAACGTTATAATAATTGATTAGTTCCGATAAATTAATATATGTAATTAATATCAATATCTAACAAATACCATACCTACAAGAACATACCCTATGCAATAGTAAAGCAAATAGTAATGTATTCTTTATTTTTTGTTTTTTTCGTTTTTCATGTAATGAATGCGTCATTCATATGTTTTAAATATATTTTTTTTATTCTTTTTTTTTGTTTTTTTTTTTATTTTGCTGATTTGGATAAGTCAGTCAAAGCACATTGCATATTAATGCATAACCTTTTAAAAGATAGGTAATAGATTCACTTAAAAACTTATGAAGTCCAATTGTCGATAGCACACATAGAAAATATAAGAGTACCTCCGAACTTAAAAGAAACCGGGTTCGCCTGTCTGATTATATTTTATACACATAAAAACTAATAATTTTACTAATCTACCATTTGTTGTTTTGTTTTAAATTTTAATTAATACTTGACATATGACAGGAAATAGTTTCTGAAGGCATCCAAAAACATATTTTTTTAAATGTCGTTGATAATTATTACCACGGCATTCTAATATAAGATTATAATGCCGTGTTATTACTTATGTGAACTAAAACATTTAGAACATTCTACCGCCGTATTAATAAAAACTATTATTTAGAATGAATTTCTTAGAAAAAGATCACTGAGAAGAGTGAGTTAAACTCTGTCAAAATATTTAAGGTAACTAAAAAATCTTATATTTTGCGAATTAATATTTAATAAGATTTGCATAAAGATAATTAGTCTTTGATTTTTGAGAACAGAAAGAAGTAAAGAAATAAACTGAAATGTTTACAAACCAATTCTATATTTATTTATTTTTTTGTTTTTTAAATAGCATTTTCATCGTGCTCCACGTTATCCGAATTTAAGTCTAAAATCTCAAATATGGAACTCAATAGTCACAATTGTTTTAGTAGAAGTTATAAACCTACCACTAGATACAGAAAATAGTATTAGTGAACTAGAGGTGAAATTTAAGTAAATTATTTTTGATTTAATTTTTTTTTTCTTTGTCAAAAGACTTTTAATAAAAAAAAGAAATTCTGCAAAACATAGATTAGGTAATGAAAAATATGAAAGTAATTCATCTAATCAAGGACGTTGGTTGGAACGATTTAACTTTCATTTATGGGACGAAGACCAAATTTTAGAATTAGTTTTGTGGAATTGTGATATGCAATATGGGAAATGTACAATTGACTTACAAACTCTATCACGCGATCATACTCACAGTTTAACACAAAAATTGGATGATTGTTCGGCGGAAATATTTCTTTTATTAACGATAAGTGGAATAATAGCAAAACGATTAGAGACAATAACAGATTTATGTACATACGAACCAGATCCACAAGAGAAAGCAATTATAGATGCAAAATATGGCTGGTCAAAGTCATTAAAAAATTTAGGTGATGTTGGGCATTTAAGAGTTAAAGTTTATGGTGCCACTGGGTTAGCGGCGGCTGATTTTACAGGCAAGTCGGATCCATTTTGTGTCTTAGAATTGGTTAATTCGCGATTGCAAACACAAACCGAATACAAAACATTATCACCAAATTGGAACAAAATATTTACTTTGTATGTAAAATTAACTTAAATAATACGCAAAGAGAATATCTACGTTTTTTTTTATTTTAGTAATATTAAGGACATCACATCTGTTTTGGAATTGACAGTTTTCGATAAAGATGGAGTAAATGACGCAGATTTTTTGGGACGAGTAGCTATTCCTTTGTACCGAATTTATAATAACGAAAAGCGATGGTATGCACTGAAAGACAAGAGTTTACGTGCACAAACAAAAGGAAATTCACCACGGGTATGCCTAATTGCCTATATATCATTAGGATCATAGGATTCCATTCTATTTAATTTGTTATCTTTGCCAAATTTAAAATTATTAATATATGTACTTTATTTGAGGTAAAATAATGTTAGAATTTTTAGATTTTACTAGAAATGAATATTCTCTGGAATCCCTTAAAAGCAGCAATACGAACCCTTCAACCAAAAGAAGAAAAACCAGCTCAAGAAAAAGCGAAATTCCAATGGAAACTGTTCCTAAGAAATATTACTAGAATTAAGGCAATTATTCTATGTATAACGGACTCATTTCGATTTATACAGTACGTGAACTATTTTAACCAAACATTATGAGTTTATGAGCAAAAGAATTTATCATAAACATTTAATGTTCTGCTAAACCAAATGTAAATGCTTTTTTTTTCCATCAAATTTTAGAAGTTGCTTTGAATGGCAATCACCATACCGATCAATAATTGCTTTTACTCTATGGACAATTGGTTGCCTTTGGTTCCATATATTAATGATTCCAGCATTATTAATACTAGTTTTCTTAATGTTCGAAAAAATAATTTTACTTAAAAAGAATAAAACAATTTAATTTTTTTTTTTTTAAATAACAGAAATTGGCATATAAGTCGAACTACCAATGCATCATTCAACGATGAACAGGCAATTGAAATTGATGATGATGATGATGATGAGAAAAAATCTATTATTGATCGTCTACAAACCATTCAAGATATAACGATCTCTGTTCAAAATATAATTGGTTATTTGGCATCGCTGGGTGAAAGCATTAAAAAGTACAAATTCGACCAATCCTTACACTAAATTTTCACAATTGTCAATTTTAAATTATTATTTCTAGTCTTTTCAATTTTACCGTTCCGGAATTAAGTTGGTTATCGGTTGTATTATTACTAATTGGCTGCATAGTATTATATTTTGTGCCAGTAAAAATTTTATTGGTGATTTGGGGATGTGTGAAATTTTCTAAACGTTGGATAGTACCGAATAATGTTCCCAACAATGAATTACTAGATTTATTGTCAAGAGTGCCCAACGACGAACAATTGGTAGATGAAAAATATGAGATAATATCGACTTAATTTTATTTGTTATTATTATTATTTTTTTTTTTTTTTTCATATTTTAAGATAAATTTCCGAGAATTTACATCTAATCTAATTCAACATCAGAACACGAGAGTTTGGAAAGAAATAAAAAAGTCACATCAATTATAAACTATTTTATTTGAATACACACGCCCTTATAAATTATATAACAAACTTTGTGCACATGAAAAACATACAAACGAAAAAAAAGGATATTCATTTTCTTTTATTTTAGAGTGTTCCAGGTTGTAGAGATTGTAGCCTTTAACTGCAGCGCTACAGATCTGATTTTCATACATTGAAATGTAAGAAATGCGATTCGTCCATAAGATGCTCTGTTTATTGAAGAAAAAAAAATAGTCTTTTCTACAATACTCTTTAATTTAAATAAATGGAATATTCTTAATAGCTTTTGTATCAAATGTGGATTAATTACTAACCAAAAATTTGAACAATTATAATGATATAACTAATGAATCTTAATAATAAAAATCCCCAATTATGAGTGTTTGATTTAAATTACTGTTTATCTTAAAAAGGCAAATTAACGATTTCATTTCGTCTAAAGTATGAATGAAACTGCTTTGGATTTTTAGCCTATGACTAGCTGGCGTATTTTCCACCGGATAATTATTTAACTTGTTTTAATTGACTAAAAATTCTATGAAGTTTTAAACCTCGACAGATTCTTTTTATTATTAAATTACTATAAAATATTAACTAAGTGTGTTGTGTATATTTTAAGGTACTCTGTTTGCATGCGACAAACCATTATAAATACGTGAATTTTTATGAAAAATTAATAATTTAATATTCAAATATCATATTACGTTAAGTATTAAGTAAGGATATTTTCTTTAACATTTTGCAATAAATGCCTGGAGGCAGTAATAATTCATTTTCCATTGAAAGAATATAATAGTGGCATTACAAATTATAAATAAAAAATATATCATTCATATAAATTATATTTACAAGAAACGAAAAACCATAACCAATTTTGAAGTTGAAATTAATTAATTTTTAGTCATGCTTTTAGCACGCAATAATTCGGAATAATTTGGATCACCAAACATTTTCAATGCATTTCTCGAAGCTATTACAGGAAAAGTTGTAATTTAATATTAATAATGATAAAAATGGTAGTGAGAATAAAAAACAACGAGGAAACCAAATAATAATCCTATAATTAAATAAAAAAAAACTCCTTTCCTTTTTTTGTCTTTTCAAATGTACATTTTTGGTAATATAACAAATTTGTATTCTGCTAGGACATTTATTTCCACGTAAATTTATAGCGCATCCCAAAGAAATAAATCCAATTATCATCCTTTTTCGCTGCTTTATACAACATCAATAAGTCTTACTATAATATTTACAATTCTGTTAGTAGATAAATAAAAAAAAAAAAAAATTCGTTATTTATGTGTAATTTCTTTTTTTATCTAACTTTCAACAAAGTCAATTGTCGTATATTATTTATTTGTATAGCGAAAACTTTAACGGTATTTCATTATCAAAAGAATGTAATTATTATAAATATATAAAACCAGAGCCCTATTTCACCAAACTTACAATTTTACAAATTGTACAATTAATTTAACTTCTTACTGGTGCGTTAAAATACCTTGGCGACTTCATTATTGTTTTTAGCTGACCAAAATGAGCATATTCCCCATTCTCCCGATATTCCACTTCAAATATTGAGTCATATAGAAATTGTAGAAATTGTATGTTTAAAAGGTACTCTGCCTGGGTGGACCCTCCGTATCTTTTTAGGCTACAATTTCTACAATTTCTATACATATGACTCAATCTATAATCCATAGAACGATTAACCGTAGAGGAAAATATTTCATTAGAAAAGTTGCCTATTTTGGTCAGTTAAAATCATTAATGAAGTCCCCAAAGCATTTTAACGCACCGTTAAGATGTTACATTAATTGTACAATTTGTAGAATTGTAAGTTTGGTGAAAAGGAGCCCAGCAATACATAATATTTAATAATTAAATTAATTTAGAATTAGAATATTTAATAAAGTAAACTTTTAAAGAAAATTAATCACGAAATGAGAAGCTAAAATGCTAAAATGACTGAATAATAATATGCTCTTGATATTAATTTCTGTAATATGCATTATTATATATGAAAAAACAATGTGATTTAATTTTTCGCTACTTTTAGGCATTATTTTCAATTCGAAACAATACATTTATAAAATATTTCGAATAAATCTTTAGACACAATAAAGTATAAATACTAATCATGTTTTAAATAAAATCAAAACTCTTTTTTGTGTTATTCATGGCAGTGTAAAAGCCTTCAATCCAATAAAAAAAAACAACGCTTTATTCGAAATTTATATTTATTTTATGACCATCATCCTTACCAGAAATGCTGAGCATTATATATTTTTTGTTTGTCATTTGAAATCTATCGATTTGCCTTTGTGTACCTATCTAATAAGTTTAAATTCAAAATAAAACTCTGTTGCACAAGAATAACTAATAAATCTATATAACATTTTAGTGGAATGCAATTGATTCAAACAATACCTAAATTTGGAACTTAACTATGTATATTGTATATATAAAATAAATTTAATTCTTTTTTAACATAACGTAGCTACCACCCATAAATTCCATCCATAATTTAACTAATATTTTAATTCAATTTAAATACAAATCTTTATAATATTTTATAGCTTAAAGTTACAACATATGTAATTTTTAAAAGTTTTAACCGGTGATTCCATTTCCCACACAAACTCATAGTTCCGGCACGGCACGACTTCAGAGTTTAGATGAGACCTTGCACCACACACATTTATAACGGTGATCAGGTACTCGATGAATGAGTCAAAATTCAAATAAAACTTAATTGATCAAAGTTTTAATTAAACGATGACATAAAAAAAAAATTATAAAAAAAATCAAATTTAATTCAGAACGAAAATATAAATGATTTTAAATTCAAAATACAGTAAAACCTCTCTAAATGAAACGCCTTTCGTCGCACCTAAATCGTTTCATTTACGAGAGGGTTTCAGTTA
>JAABKK020046356.1:0-12378 GCA_011634745.2 Catotricha subobsoleta | reverse complement strand
TAGTTCTCTGTTGAGCAATTTATGGAAAGTCATATATTTTTGGAGGCGCTGCATGTTTTGTTTTCCAAAAAGCAGGACTGCCGCCACCACAAAAATACATGTAAAAAAAACATCTCAACTACTAACTAGCTGATGTCAAGTATTAGTTCTATTACTTCTTACTAATGTGCACTATCCCATTTCCCTGTTATTGAATAATTATGTATAAAAATTATGAATTGAGAAACGGCCTAAATATATGAAATAATAAATAGATAATGAGTACATAAAAGCAAAGAAACTTTAATAATTTGGTTAACAAATGGTTTAAAAAGTTATATTTTTTTTTTATCACACAAATATTTGTTGAAAAATAAAATACAATCTTGCATAAAACTCACAAACCAAATGAATTAATCGGCAAAATCGACATGTTAACAACCGTTCAACATTTTCAACAATGGTACTACCAATGTATTTTATTTTGGGTACTACTAAATAACCACTGGGGTTTTTCTTCTTTTTTTTTATCCACTCTGTGTAGCATTGACAGTTCAGTTTGCAAGCTCGCCCATTTCTATTATTTTTTTTTTTACAAGCACGCAAAAATCGCATAAGTTTTGTATTGTATTTTGTGGGTTTTTTTTTATTTTTTTGGTATTTTTTTCTTAAATATAAGCAATGCATCACCAAATTGATATTGTTTTTTCATAAATAAGTGAAAATAAAATGATATTTCTGTAATAATCGAAAAATTTGCAATAAATTGGTATGTATAAAACTAAATTTCTATAAAGTAAGAAGTGGATAATACGAAAAAAAGAAAAGGAAATGAAAAGAATAGAATACTAACGACGCAATCTTAAACATCTTAAATCTAAATAAGTGAAGATATTCATAATGCAATAATGACAGAGAATGTTTTGTTGTTTTAAGTTTCCGATTTAAAACAGAAAATTAGCATAAATAATTTCGCCATTTAATTTGACAATACATTTTTTATTCAAATTACACCTGCAGCTCACTGTTTAAAATTATTGCTTAATTTATGGTTTCATTGTAATGCAAATATGTAGTTACATTAAAAATATAATATTTCAAAAATTGTGTGTCCTTCACAATAAAAATGAATATTAATTATTTTCTTGGAAAAATTTTATTTTCGAAGTAATAAGCAGATTAATTGATTTTTGTAATAAATGAGCCACTTAATAATCGACACTACACAATATTTACAAACACACAAAAATAACAAACAATATAAAATTAAAAAAAAAAAAGAGAAAGTGCATTAATAATTAATGTTTCCATTATACAAATATTGTATTTGATGCGAAGTGTGGTGTGTGGGTGTTGGGCTATGTTTATTGTTTTGAGTTTTGATTTAAAGGAAATAAATTGTAAATCATACATTGCAAGAAAACTGTGATACAGATAATTTTTTTAAATAAATAAATCAATGTTAATGTACGAAGAAGACTGTTCACAATTTATATATATTTTTTTTTTTTTATTATAGTAATTGTTACAAATGCTATTGTGTGTACAATGAATTACAATTGTTTGCTTAGAATTTACATCCTGTTTCATTTTTACTGTTCATTTCCATACGATAATATATATTTGTAGTGAATAATCATGTATATGTCATGTCGCATGTCGATACTATATGGCAGCATACGTCAATTTTACTTAGAACAAAATTATTTATCGTTTCATATGTTTTAAGCATCGTCTATGTTTCACAAATTTTATTATAGTTATATGTTGTTTTTTTCTTCTAATGATAACAAGAAAAACACATGGTATTGCTTGAGTTGTTGCTTATATCTTAACTCTTTTTTTTTTAGAAATCAATTGTTTAAATGGAATTTATTTGTTATCAATGTTTTTAAAACGAAAATAATACTTGTGCAACTTTTCAACAGTCTTAACTTCCAGACACGATGCAGATAATTTTTTATTGTTTTTTTTTTTTTATCAACCTGCTCCATACTTAATATTTCTGCATTAATCCATTATTTAATTCACATTTTATGTAACAAATAACTTAAGGCCTTAAATCAATTAGTGTTTCATTAATTTTTGAATAAACATTTTTGCTAAATGTTTATTTAGCTTACTTTTGTTTTAATAATTATAAAGTGTATCAAATATAATTCTTATGTTTAATTAAAGGTTTTTTTTTTTGGTCTTTTAACTAGGCCGAAGGCTACATTATTCATTTTACATTTTATAAAATGTTGTTGCTGAATACTATTAATAGATTTTTGGTGGTGCCGTTCAATTGTTTTAAATTTGAATCGGTGAATCTGAATAATAAAAAGAACAATTGTGATCAGATTATTTGGTAGCGGATGTCAATTAATTAACTGCGTTAAATTACTGTGATATTATATCTACTTTGTAATAAAACACATATATATGTTAAAATTGAGTAGGTCGCACTATATTTTCTTTTATAATTTGCTTTAGAATAGCTGAATTGATTTAAATTAATCTTGAATATGATTGATAGTAAGTACTTTAATATTTATGATTTTAACATTTTTAACATTTAGTTAAATGATTACGTTTATTTAACAGCGTCTGAACTATAGTCTCTATATAACCATAGTTGAGAGCGCGACCGAAGATATTCACAAAAATAAATATCCACGGATAAGTATGAATACAAGATAGATACAAGATAGAGCTCCTGCAAACTGTATCCATATTCACGGATAAATTGCGATCTATCCATATCGATAACAAAAACTATCCGTATCCATGGATATTTATAAATTTTGGATTAAACGTAGGGTCGTTTTTATGTGAATTTGTATGAAAAATTGCACTTTTTGCACATTCATTAAACATTCAATAAATATTTCGCATGATTTTTCTTTAATGACAGTCCAAAAAGTGTCTTTTTAATGCAAGTTCTCGGATAAGGATATCCGCGGATGTATAAATATCCATATCCATGCTTCAAGTATGAATTTCAGAGGTCATGGATATGAGTGGATATGGATATGCAAAATGTGTATCCATGCAGTGCCCTGGTCTGAACTTCAATAAATTCAAAATGTCATATAACAAATTTGCTGCGTCCATGCAATTTATTAAAAAAGATTCGCCATTTATATTGTTCATTACATTATTGAATTTTCAAAGAGTTTGTGCCACAATGTGAGCACAGCAAAAATATAGCCAATGTCGTAAAATTTGTCGTTCACTAAATGGTAATCTAATTTATAAGCTATATCTTCTCTCCAAAATCAACCGATTAGCGAGACTTTATGGTTGTTTTACATACTTAACTATCTGTCATTTGTATTTCAATACTAGATACTATCTAGTAGATAGCGGTTATATATTTTAAGTAATCATATTTTTTCTAAGAACTTAATTTAATTATACCGATTTATTTTCTATTATTATTATTCCATTAAAATATAACTATGTGGTCAAAAATTATAGATATTTTACTTAATATGTCAGGGCTATTTGTTAATTTAGTGATTTTGCTATCAGTAAAATTAATACTGTCGCATACAGAGAAATTTTATTATTTATTGCAAATTATATAGTAAGAAAAATTTAGCACATCCAATGTTTGTTATATTGAAACTAAGGAATCTTTTTCATATATTTTCAGTAATTCCACATCGATATTTGTCTATCAAAAAAATGGACCCAGATGAAACCGAATGGCTTGAGGAACTGTTACGTGACGTACAATTGGAACAATTTTATCATAGAATTAGAGATGAATTGCAAGTAACACGTTTAGCACATTTCGATTATGTGCATGCAGATGATTTGGAGAAAATTGGACTTGGAAAACCCGCAATACGACGTCTCCTTGAGTCTGTTAAAAAGCGAAAAACTCAACAATGGCGACGTAACATTTTGTCGAAATTAATTGGTGGTGGCAAACAACAGCCTCAGAAGAAGAGCCAAAATAATGTTGCGTCTATTGAAACATCTATTGCCCCGCCGCCATCACATTTATCATGTTTGATACATGAAAAAGATATTACGCTTGGTATTAAATTAGGAGATGGTTCGTTTGGTGTTGTTCGACGCGGTGAATGGACAACACCTTCAAATAATTTACTTCCTGTAGCGGTTAAGGTATTGAAAGCAGATAATTTATCACAACCAGGCATTATTGAAGATTTCTTTAAAGAAGTTCAAGCAATGCATGCTTTAGATCATTCAAATCTGGTGCGACTGTACGGTGTTGTACTCACTCAACCGATGATGATGGTGACAGAATTAGCTGAACGTGGTTCTCTTCTTGATACATTACGAAAACAATGTAAACATACACCAGTGCCAATAATATGGGATTGGGCATGCCAAGTAGCTACTGGTATGGCATATTTAGAACAGAAACGGTTTTTACATCGTGATTTAGCATGTCGGAATGTTCTTTTAACCACAAACAATAAAATTAAGATTGGTGATTTTGGTCTAATGCGTGCGTTACCGCAACAAGATGATTGCTATGTAATGACTGAACATAAAAAAGTCCCATTTCCATGGTGTGCGCCAGAATCATTACGTTATCGTCAATTTAGTCATGCTTCAGATTCGTGGATGTTTGCTGTGACATTATGGGAAATGTTTACTTTCGGTGAAGATCCGTGGATGGGGTTGAACGGTTCACAGATATTACGTAAAATTGATCGTGAAGGTGAGCGTTTACACCATCCAGATGCTTGTCCACCTGACGTATATCAGTTGATGTTGCAGTGTTGGGATAAAACACCTACGGAACGACCTACATTCGCAGCCATTAAGTAATAAAATAATTATCGATTGAATTCTGTAGTAAAAGTATTTCTGTTATCTTTTTTTCAGGGAGTTTTTGGTTGGTGTACCACCTCCATTAGTAAAAGCTGTTTCGATGTATTCGGCTGAGGGTCGTTTATATGTTGATCATGGTGATGTTATTGCATTAATTGATGAAAGACCAGATTTAAAATTTGTTAAGGGACAGAATCAAAGGAGCTATGATATTGGCACATTTCCAAGGTAAGTTAATTAGTATGTAAATTTTAAAATATAATATTAATTTTTAATATTTTTAGAAATATTGTTGAATCAATAAAAGGAAAAAATGCTGATATTAGTCGACCGATTAATGAAACATTTCGTCATACTGGACACGGGTCTGTACTTGGAGCCTCGTGGGGTAGTCCAGCTTTTATAGACCCAGCTTATTTGGGCGATGGAGCTGTGCCAAACAATGTTGAATTACGTGGTAAGTTTTAAATACCTATTAAAGAAAAAAATTACAATTATATTGTTAATTAATGAAATTATTATTTTTTCTTAAATTAGGATCTGGATCGCCAAATGTGAAAGATCGAAAAAAAAAATGTGTCTCCGACCAATATGTGCGTGAACGGAAGAGTAACGCCAGTAAACAGTTTGCTTATAATAAATTGAAGAATGAAAAACATCTAAGTCTAAAACTCCAACATAAAGGTGCACCTCAACGACCACCACAACCAAAGACTTCTAATTTTGAAGCTAACGAAAAGGAAGGAATGCTAATTGATTTATCTCCACCATCACAAATTGATTCTTTGAATATTACTAGTAATAGTTCCGTTGGAATGGCCTCAAATATGGGTGCTAGTATTTTAGATACACCTATTGATATACCCACTGAAGGTAGCTGTTCAAGTAGCACCATTGATTTAAGTACGATCGATATGTTTAGTTTAGAGTCAAATAAACTTGAACCACCTCCGTATCAATCACCACCAACATATATGAATACATATGCATTGACTCAACAACAAAATTTGCCACCACCGCCCACAAACCAAAGCGGTGATTTTGCTAGTATAAAATTTAAAACTAAAGATAAGCCACATGCTATCGATCCATTTGATACATCGCATATTGTCGACGATCACCACAACATCTATAGTAATAAGGCTGCATCAGTTCCATCTGTTGGTCATAAATCAATTAATTCGAATAGTTTTGTTAATTCATCGGTAGATAATAAAAGTAATGTAAATAAGAACAGCTTTCAATATGGAATCATTCCCAATCAATCGATAAGGTCACGAGCTACAATTACAAATCAATTAGATGATTTAGTTCACAATACAATGGCATCATTAAGTCCAAAAGGTAGTCAAACCTGTTTAACAAAATTGGATGCAAGTAATAAATCATCAAATCTTTCACATTGGACAAAAACGCAACATTTAAATAATAATAGTAATGGATCAATAGAACAATTAAATTGTAGTTTGGATAGTATCGAATCAAATTCCATAAGTCAATTAACTGGTATGACTGGAAATAATGAATCTCTTAGTGATTCTATGAAAGTCAATTTAAGTTCATTAACACTAAATGATATTGAGGATGACACAATTGTCAATGCAACTAACAATTTTTGTAATAATAGTACACCAAGCGTGAAAAAATTTGATAAAGCCTTTCTAGCTGAATTAGAAAAGGAAATTTATAAAAATGATGCCTCAGCATCGAGTCTAATAGTAAATACATCACAAACATACGCATACCAAAATAGTGGTAAGGAAAGTTCCGTTAGTTCAATTCCTAGTGAAATATATGTACGAACATCAATTGCATCATCATTAAATCGATTGCATAATGACACAATATCACCATCACGTTCATCAATGTCATCATCTACAATGTCTTCTTCATTGAAGTTCACAAATACAAAAACAAAATCGATTAACCAAGAAATTGCATCGTCCAAATTAAATTATAACAGTACAGCCGTAATAGCTCCAAATGGTGCAAGAAATTATTCAACACTTCCCTCGAACAATTCTTCTGTACAGTTACATAAAAAACAACAAAATTTTGACAATTTATCAAATAACAGTACCGATAGTGACACAACATCGATGCTTAATCAAATTTGGATGGATCGACAAATGATGATAACAACAGCGACTAATAATATTTCACGAAACCAGTCAATTTATAGTAATAATTCCATGCCGTCAAATACGTATGGAAACATTGGGTCTTCCTTGGATAAAAAACATAATTTTGTTGCGGTTTCAAATCGGCCAACATCTGCAATTTTACAACAACAACAACAACAACAGCAGCAGCAGCAACAACAACAACAAAATGATACTCGTGCCAATATAAATTTGTATAGTAGTGTTGCCGGTGATATGTATGGAAGTATTGCTAGTGGTAATGTATACGATATTGTAGCTGCATCAAATTCAACTGGTTCCGCTTATTATGGTTTAATTCCTAATCCAGCAATGACTTCCAGAAACATTGGTGATGATTATTATGAAGCAATTACAACAAATGAATCTCAATCTGTGATATATGATGAAGTAGCTGGTGAAGATATGCTACGACCACATCGTCCTGCACCATTAGCACCGCCTGTACTATCAGCACAACAAATACAACGACGATTAGAACGGGCACAAAAGCAACAGCAATTATATGGAAATTTATCGACAGTAACGCCATCATTTAATAGTGTTTCTGTACAGGGAAATGCAGTTGATTCGACGCAAAAGATTTATGCATTGATAAAAGAAGTTGGTGATGATGGTGATGCCACTGAAATTGAGGCTGCCCAATCACTTCAAGCTGTCAATTGGGATCATGCGTTAGCTGTACGTCATTTTAAAATAGAACGTCTACTTAGGTAAGTGATTTTAAATTCTTTAAGTATAACTACGATGTTAAGGTGCTTAAATTTGTCGCACTAGTCTCGTGATTATTTATTCCAATTTATTCCAACTTGGGATAATTTTACCCAATTATTTCACGCATTCATTCTTAAAAGTTTTTATGAACAGAAATTTATTATTTATTTAAATTTCTTTGAGTTATGAACTAACATATCCCATGCCAAGTGCAACAAAAATTTAATGAATTAATAAAAGGAAATCATTTATTTTAAAATTATAATTTATTTATTTATGAAACTACTTTTGCTTACATCTTACATGTAAAATATAATAAATAAATTAAATAATAATAATCATTACGCTAATTAATAATAAAACAATTCTATTAATTTTACAATTGACTTTCCCCACACATATACAAAATTCACGCAACGTTACTTTAAAAACAAACAAAAAATAACAAAAAATTATAAAATTACGCTCTCACATATTCGTATTTAACAAGGCGAGCACAGTGCACAACATTTAAAGTTATGAACATTTTTTTTTATTAAAATATCGAGTCAAGGTCATTAACTTAACAAATTATATACATAATATGTTTGTATGATTTGTAAGTTGAGTGTACCCGCAAGAGACTGTACAAAAGTGCAACCCACTTGTTCCTTTGCCCATAAATTAGTGGACTTATTTTAATGCAACGAAACAAGAGTGAAAGTTATTTTAGTTATTTTTTTTATTTTTTTTTATCAAAACACGATAATAAACAACATAATCTGTTCATTGCTGAATGTCTGCTGTTAAGTCTCTATATCTCTAAAATGAAAATAAAGAAAAAAAGAAATTCTTTGTATTGCATGATTATTATTATCAACTAAAAGAAACTGGTTTCTCGGTTGTATGCTTGTATGTAAATAAATTATTTCACTTACGAATTGAGACAAACAAACCCAAACAAACAAAACAAAATATGAATATATTTTATAAATAAAAAAAAAAATTCTAACATTATTATTTTTTCTCACTATTGTTTATTGCAGATTAGGTTTAGCAACTCGTCCAAAATGTGAAGAAGCATTAGCCAAAACTGGTTGGAGTATTCAACTAGCTGCTTCAATTTTATTAGAAAATACTTAGAAAAAATTTAAAAAAAACTAACATAACAAAATGTTGTCAAATAATTTTCTCTTTGTTATATAATACAATAATGTACGTAACTTGTATATTGTGAATAATTAGTTAAATAGCGTAAAAATATGATCATAAATATGATCAAGATTCAAATTCAGATCTATATACAGGGTGTCCCAGACAAGACAATCATATTTTTTAACGATTTTATGGATTTTTTTTTTTTTTGGTAACAGGATTGTGGGAATTTTTCTTCAAAAAGTTTTATTATGGGTTTGACCTTGGTAAATTTCTTCCAAGGTCATTTCATAAAAAAAAAAATTTTTTTGCCCACATTTCAGTGGTTTTCTCGAAAATGAATCCTACGTTTTAATATATTCAATAAAATCGATTTAAACAAAGAAAAAAAATGTGCATCTTATCTGGGACATCCTGTATACATATATAAAATACATATTTTTCTTTTTATATTTCTTTTTGGTTTTAATGAATATTATGTTTATTATAATATTCCTTTGTGAAACTTAATCATGTGATTCTCATGTTCGTCAAATTAGAATAAACTTACTAACATCAAAATGCCAGCTTTTTTCTATATCATTTATCATTAAAAATGTTACTTCCATATTCTAGATGAATGTTTTTCTACTAAAAGAATTTATAACTAACAACTCTGTTCTGATTGTTAGATTTTTTTTCTATCAGAATTGTCAATTATAAGTCACTTATACGCTCACAGAAATTCGAATTTTCTTTTATTATTCAAATAGTTTTCAAATGATATTCTAATGTTACTTTTTTTTTTAAATGTTTCTTTATAATGTTCCACATATTTCTCATTACGATCAACAATCGTAAAGCCATTGAAACATTTATTTACTAGAAAAGTGTTAAATATATTAAAAAAAAAAAAAAAAAACAATTATTTTTCGTAGAATTACTAATAAAATTTACCTGAAAATCAATATTAATAAGTTATATTTAAGTCACAATCATTAGAATAGAACCTATTCCAAAAATGATTGTCTCAATTAAAGCCAAAGTTGCGCTACAAATTTGATAGCTAAAACTTTATGTTATGCAATAAATTATACATTTCATTTAAATTGTGTTAAATCTAGTTTTTGCCGATTAGTATTTTGCTGTTATGTGCACGGTTTAAAATAAATTCATTTAAATAAAACAAAAACAAAAAAACAATTCTATTGATTTGAAAATATTATTTTTGTCACTTTTACTACTTATTATTTCTTTATATGTTTTAAATGATCAAATTAAAAAATAAAAACCATTTTTTTTTTTGTGGATTACCACAGAACTCGAATATTGTTCGCATGACCCATCAACAAATATATATTATTGTAACTCATTATACAGAAATCTCGATTCCACATTATTATTTATAATTTTTATTTTGATAAAAACCCATACACACAAACACATATTTTTGTACAGTTTTTAACTTAGTTAAGTTTTTTTTTATTTTTATTTTGGTTCAACACCCTTACCAATGTACATTATTTATTTTATTTGTATTACAAATAAATGATTTTAGATTTATAAACAAATATGAATGAACAACTTTTAATAAAAACAAACAAATAGCAAAAAAGAGAGAAGTTTCATAAAAAAAACAAAAATAAACAATAAGAAAAAAGTAAACCATATTTACACGCAAATTGTTATTATTCTGATTTTTAATTAAACATTAATATTTAGATGAATAAAGTAATAATTAATGATAAAAAAAAATTGTTTACAAATATTGAATAATTATAATTGTTACATAACTTAGAAATTAAATTCGGTAACAAAACAAAATAAAAATTGTTTAATTCTATTTAATGTTCTTAAATTATTTCCAAATTTAAATAATTCTATTGCAACGATTGGTAAGTACATACATTTTCATATTTTTTTTATAACACTTTGACCTCACACAACATAAATCACTGTTTATCATTTAAAAAAAAAAAAAATTAACATTCGACCTTTGCAGATAATTTTTTTTGTTGTTTAATTCTTCACATAAAATTAAATAATTTGTTTAAACCAAAAAAATGGTTTCCAATTGATAAAATTACCAGATGAGCGCATATCTTAGTTCTCCATTGTTAATTACAATTCATGGTTAATTATGTTTTTGTTCAAACTGAAAAATGTGAGTTTGTCTTCTGATATACCGAGACCTTGATTAGAAGGAAGAATGAGTTTGTCCATTAGATGAATATTTAATTTAATATATATATTATATATATTTTAATTCACGTATAGATTCACATTACGGGACTATTGTTTTGTCCATTCGGAATAATTCACCAAAATAACATTATGTAAATTCTTCTTTACATATAAAAATGATGTGTAAGCATGAGCAAACATTATAAAATGGCAATGGCATACCTACCAATATTTCAAATCTGTGAAGAATTGACATTAAATATTTCATCAAAATAATGTAGGTATTTAAAATAAAACATAATAATAAATAATAACTATATTCAACAGATTACTACTAAATAATGCTATAATATCACATCGTATCATCAAATTAGTAAATCAACAAACATATAAATAGAAAGATAGATCTATTATAAATATTTGACCGAATAATTGCTCAAGAACATATAAATTTGTTAATAAGTTGTTAATATAGAAATATGAATTCGATTCGCGCATTTGTTATCATCATTCAGCATACGTATATTAACACTTATAAATCATAATTGTGTGCAATTGTATATTACCTACATATACTCACTTTATTTTGTATGGTTTACAGTCTATATATTTCGTTATACTTACATTTAATTTACTCAATATTTATACTTACTTATTTTTTACATTTGAATTACTTACAAAACCTATTAAGTAATATTTACTTTCAATGACGAATATAATATTTATTTTATTAAACCATCATTTTTTTTTTTATTATTTACAGTCAATCGCATATTAAACAAAAATAATTTTTATATAATAACACATTTATATTTTATGGATGGACAACGGAATAGTAAAATTTTATTTAAAATTAAAGTTGCGTCTTTTTATTTATCTACGAGTATATTCCATATTTTGCATTTACGCCTAAATTTTAAAAATATTATCAACACGTCATTTTATAGTATTCGTAGGTACTTAATTCATTAGTTCATTTTCATTCCGAACACATTGCTTATAGCCAATAATGTAAATTATTCGTAGTGACAGAGTATGTAGTTACTTTTAATTATAAGTTTGTTTGTTTGTTTTTTTGCTTTTTTTTTATTGCAATAATCATAATTTAAACTGTCAGCGTGAAGTTATTTAAGTAGTTATGATTAGTATATATAGGTGATTTTGGAATAGAATAGAAAGACTTAAAAAAGTTGAGAATGGTCCATATAAATAATTGAATGGAACTCAAGGAATGCTTTTCGAATATATTAATTGATACATTATTTTTACCCCATTGGTTATTATTATCTAGATTTTCAGAAAATCTCTTTTTTCTTGTCGAATTAAAATTGAATAAAAACTATATGTATCTTGTGTGGGAATGCCTGCAGGAAATCCAAGAACTAGCTCTTGTAAAAAGAATTACGTTAAATTGGGTACCTGGACACAG
>JAABKK020046346.1:0-12378 GCA_011634745.2 Catotricha subobsoleta | reverse complement strand
ACTAAGTGAAACACATAAAAAACTTCAACCGCTACGTGAAACAAATAAACCGCAAATCATAAGCAGAAACACAAAGAAGCAAAAGTAGTAGTAATAAATATTTACAAAATAGAATACTCATTATTATCGCTTCATGTTTATTTATAAGTATTTTATTAATTTATTTTCTTTAAAAAAAGACATGATGTTTTTTTTAAAAAAGACATGACGTTTAAAACGTGTTTAAAACATCAAAAAAAAACATTTTGTTTAAAACGTTTCCATCCCTGCTTAGAAGATAAATCTAAACGCATGATTTATTACGATTTTTATCATAATCTACTGCAGTGGAAAAATTGAAGGAAAATTTACTTTTCGTACCTCAGCAAATTTAATGTAATATAAGTTTTTGCCGATAAATAAGAGAAAACTTATCAAACATTCATAATAGGAATCAGACCTGTTGTATCTTATATATATCTGGTGGAGTTCCATGAGTGTGACAAAAATTCAGATAAACTTTATGTAACGATGATCAAATTTTTAATAAAATAAATCTAGAGCATATTTAATGGCATTTTTCAAATTGTTTTTTTTTTCTAATATATGAAAGATTATTATTCTATTATCATTTCGATGAAATAATGGTTCACCTTTAATTGAAATTATTAATACCCGCACAGCGAAAATATTTGGAAATTTATATGAGAAAGTTAGTAAAATTTATTATATTAGAATTATACAATTTAATTTGTATTCTAGAATAATTATAAACAAATATATGAGGTCTTAGATTTTATAATAATAGAATATTTTAAAATTTCCTCAATAAGACAGAAGAACGTTTTAAATTATTCTCTGAACAAAGCATATAACAATCAAACGATAGATAATTAATTAACTCAAATTTTGTTCAAAACCCAAATAAATTATTTTTAATTCAATATTTAAATTAGACATCTATTATTATTATTATTTTTTATCTGTTAATTATTTGGTCGGTGCTGAGCCCTCCCCCCTCTCCACCTAGCATCGGTTTTGCTACAGGCTTAATAGTCATAATGGGTATAAAAATAATTTTATGGATAACATTTCAAATGTCAATTTGCCTACCAGAAAATAAAATTTACTTTGGCTGCAGAATTGTTGACTAAAATTATTAATAAATTTATAAACAAATAATTTTTTTCTTTTTATTTACTATAGACCTTGACTGCAACAGCCTTATAATCTATATATTAATATAAAAAAAAACCACTAATATTTTTTATATAGAAGCTTTTCAAAACTCTAGTTTGTTTTATCAGCAGTAAAAGCTCAATATTTTCTTGTGATTTTATATTGATTTTGTACTGATAATGAAATGAAAACTAGTTTTGAAAAGATTCTAAATTAAAAATGCTATTTAATTTCGCAACATAGAAATAAAGTGTAATAAAATAATTATTAGAACCTCTCCAATTGTCATTTACACAATATACATTTATATTTTTCACTTTAGAAATATTGAATATGATAATATGTACTGTTTTTCATCATCAGTTTTTTTTTTTTTTTTTAAGGAAACATAGATAAGACGATATTTATAATTACTTTTATACATTTATAATGTTTTATTTTATATTAACTTTCTTTTCTTTTTTTTTATATATATATAAGATGGAACTTATGGAAGATACATTACATTTAATATTTTTAATTTTATAGTAATTATTATATAATATTATATTGTAGGCTTCTTATGGCTATTAGGTCGGCAAATTGTAAACTCACTTACGATGATTTAATGGGAAGAAAAAAGAAAATATATTTTTGCATTTGTACATCCACAGACATTATGGATTTCAAATATTTGATTTACATCAGATTTTTATAAGATATCAGAATTATAAACTGTAACGATTGAAAAAAAAATCTTCACATTGAATCATCTAAAATGTAGAAAGAATTGTCTTTGGTTGTGTTTTTGTTTATAAAGTTTACTAAATGCCATAAGATATTAAGGTGATAAGTATTTAATTTTTTTTTTCGATTTCTTCAACTTTCCTCGTTCTAAATGGTAACACTTACATAAAAAAAAAACTTTAGTTTCGTTTAATCATAATTGATATTGGCTTGCAATTTGTATGATAATAATAAAAAAACATGTATGAGAAATAATCGAAGTTTGACTCTATCTCCATCAATTTAAATAGGAAATTCACTCTATTGGAACATTGATAGAATCGGCTCTAGATGTCACTCACCCCTTTACACAAATGACAAAAGATATTTAAATATATAAAAACGAATCACCTTAATAAGATATTACCATTAAGCATAAATGTTCAACTACTTATTTTATTAATTAAATTTTAGTTATTTTACTTGTAAGTTTTACAATTGATTAAAAATACTTCACTTAAATATTTAATGGTGTTTTTTTTTTTTATTTATTCATACCTTTTTTTCTTATCATTTTTATTTTCCTTTTTCTGCTTTTAAATATAATTTTTTGGTTTGCTTTTCAATGATTAATTTATTAGTTTAAAAAATTTGAAAATTGCATTACTTATATGGTTTTTGGTTACGTTTAGATAAATATACATTTTTATTAATTTATTATTATATTATTTTTTTTCAACTAATTCAAGAAAATTTGTGTCTGTTGTCTTTTAGAAACCATATTTAGAGGTATTTTGTGAAAATAGTGTGTGATTCGTCTGCCCATAAGATAGAAGATTTTCCTGTATTTTGCTTATAATATACAAGTTAAATATATTTTATTAAATTGGTATATATAGAATATTATTAGATAGAAATATTTATTTGACTAATTTTAGATATCGGTTTAATAGAGAATAGAAAATTAGTAAATTGTATTTAAATTACATATATTATTACCGCAGTAAATAAGAGTGATGTGATATTTTTGAAATTTCTCAAATATTGTTCGCTTCACGAATTCTTTTTATTTTTTTTTGTTTTTTTAATTATCGCTCAAGAAATACGAGATATTGTTTATTTTATACATGAGTTTAATTCATATTATTTAATTTATAGAATTTAAAATCAGGCAATTATTAAATAAATTTCATGAAATCACCGAATTTAGCGAAGTCTGTAATAAAACTTATTGATGAAAATTAAAAATATAACAATAATAATTATATTCAATCGAATTAGAAGCAAGCCTATTGATGGTTTTAAATATTTCTTGATCAAACCTAGATTTAATTAAACCATCGTAAAAATTATTAATAGAAATTAAAAAGCCGAATAATTGTGACGTAAAAAACATTTTAATAGCTTATAGTTTAGTTTTAGTTTGTAATTTAAATGATATCTTAATATTGCCTTCATATCGATTAAGTGAAATGATTTATCAATGCTGTTATCAACGAATAAGTAAATGATAGGAAACGAAATAAAGAAAATCTATATAATTAGAAGATATTCTAGAAATGAATATTGACGATTGTCCATTTCATTGAGGTACAATTCATTTATCAGGCACACTTTCTATTTTGTGTGGATTTACCATTGAATTATAAAGGAACATAAATTTATTGTAATTTTTTATTTATTTTGTGTTTATTGGAATACTAAAATGTATAGTCACTGACGAATATTAGTTACATACGGCCTATGAAAATAAATATTACATGTGAAATTAGCAGAACATAGATGAAAATTATGTTGATTTTTTTATGAATTTTTATGAAATTTCAAATAAGATTTAGTTTGTGATCAATAGATTGAAAGATAATTAAAAGATTAGAAGTGGAAATAGTTAAAACTAGCAGGTTGAATGTGAATTTATTTCTATTGCTATATTTAATCAACGACTTTAAAAAAATAAATTCCCATATCCTCAAGCTATAGCATATAATACCTATAATTAGCACTGAATTATAGAAAAATTTAAACTAATATCACTTGAATAAATTTATAGGTAAATCTGCGACACAACGAAATTATTGAATTCATTAAAAGTAACCAAAGCCGAACATTTACATAAATTTAAGAACGTAAACTATATTTTCAAATAGTTATATAGTTTGTGTATGCATTGTATTTAAATATAAGTGTCCATCAAGGCAATTACACTTTACACCAGTAAAAATAAATAAATATGCTTTAAATTATTCTTATTATTTTTCCATTATGCAAAATAAAAATATTTCCATTTTCGAGAGAAATAATTTCTATTTATTAAGACACAACACATGAATTTCTTTTGCCACCAATACTACGTTCTTGTATTTGCTGTAAATGATGCAATTGGGCGGCGGACGGAACATGTGATGTTGATGGTGGACAACTGGTTGGTGTATTTGATCCACCTCCACCACCTTGATTTGGTGGCAGAGATTGACGACGTCGTCGTCGCAATGCTGGACTTAAATTGTATGTGATTTTAGCTTGAACTAGTAATTCTTTGAAAATCTGAAAAATTTAATAGATTTAAATTGAAGCCATCAGTTATTTATGTAATTGTTAATTTATTTTATACAAACCTTATTCACATTTTCATTATTCTTAGCAGATGATTCTACGAAGCCATTTTCCCAATCCACATTTACTACGGATTCAGTTGTATCAAAATCGACCTGAAATCATTTAAGAAAAAAATAAAAATTATAATTTTCATACTCGGTGCGTTGTCTTGGATAAATAATATGTACAAGAGCGATAATAAAATGGAGTAGGTATTTAAAGGTTTTTAAAAGCTTTGATGCTGCGAAAAAGCGTTATTTTAATGATTTCATGATAAAAGAACTTTCACCCTCATCTCTATCAATTCGTTATCGTTATACTGTTTTAGTGGAAAGCATTTATTTATGAAATAATTTAAGTGGAGCGTATAAGTTTCGTTTTGCTTTTACCAAAGAGTTTGATATTTCGAGGACGTCTCCTACCGTTTACCAAGTATATCGACTAAACATGGTTGGTTTGCAATAGTTACAACTGATTTTCTTAACTTTTAAGCATTCTGAAATGAAAGCAACGCATAAAAAGCTTCAATCAACAAGTTTTTAAGCTTGAATATTAGAAAAAGAAAAAAATTAACGTAGCGAAAATGTTATGTTTTTTTCTTTTTAATTGAAATTCCGTGCTTTCAATTTTTAAATGAAGCTAAAAAATTTATCACAGAAACAATTTTCAATAAGCTTTGAAGTCAATACTTATTAAAAATTAAAATTTATTATTTATTGGTCATAATAACATAATTTATAATGACCATTCAAAAGCTTTTAAGCATAATCGATTTATTTTTATTTAATATTTTGGTGATAAGCAAATTAAAATGTGAATAAATAACATGAATATTACCAAATAATGGAAATTAATAAATAATATAAAAGAATGTGTGTCACTTATTATTTAACGCGTAATAGGTAATTAATTTCATTTGAAATATGATTTATAAAAAGTAAATAATTTTTTTTGTCAATTTTAAATTGAAAATTATATTTTTACGCTGTTTTCTTCATTTATGGATTATAATTTTAATGAAAATGGGAAAGCGGAGCATATACACACGCATTTAGATGCTTATAGCAAAAGGCATCCATCGAAGATCTGAAAAATCTGTTTGCTTTTGTAAAATACTTATGAACACCGAATTGAAATTTTTCCATAATTTATTTACTTGATAATATATTTTATTTCATTTTCTGTTTTTTTTTGCGTGGATTTTCATTCTGTTCTTAATTTGTATTTATACAATTCGTTATCACGGTTTGATTGATGTTAACATCAGGAATTAGAAATCACGTTAATTAACTTATTAAAGCTTTATTATGATGGTTTTGGTATATAAAACAGATAAGTCGTAATTTTAATCAATGTAATGATTTAATAGTTCAATGACCAGGTAAACGTTAGAAAAGCTAACTTATACCTACATATATATATATATCGTCGGCTGAGAGCTGTTTTGTCGCACATACACATAAGGTCTATTTTTCTTTCAAAGAAAAATGGATGTGCGACAAAACAACTCTCAGCCGACGATATATATATTTTTTTTAATTGTATTGAAATAAAATTCATTCTCTTCAAGGTATCATCTAAAATGTTGTACACATTTTAAATGATAAGCTTAAGAAATTTTAAAAATCAATTGATTAGAATTTAGTGCATTTTAGAAGATTTAGCAAATTACAAATATTTCTATGTTTTATAGAAGGAGTAATGCGGTTTTGAAAATGGAATGCTTAATTTTATTTTATGATTAATGAAATTTTTACGTAATTTGTATATGAATAAACCACAAATAAATTTTAAAAATAAAATTAAATATAGTGGATGTTCTAATTTTGTACCCTAGAGCAATTTTTGTTCAAACATTTGAACCCTAGGACAATTTTTGTTCTAACATTTGAAAAACAAAGCAAAAAAAAAATATTTTTTTTGACGAATGTAAGCTTAATTTAATGTGTCCAACCATATCCTACATAAGTTTTTGGCCGCTGAAATTGCAGCTAGTGGCTTAACGAAATACGAAAAAGAGACGAGTATTTTTCTATTGTTCTCGTTACGGAGTAATAGTTATGTTTTTCTTTCATTTCGTTATTAATATAATATTGCCGCTAGCTGCAATTTCAGCGGGATGAAACTTACGTGGGATATGGTTGTTAAAGCCACATTACACAAATGGTGACATTTCATTTTATATCTTGAGATTTCTAGTAGGTGTAATATGTACATTTAATGATGCTCTGTGAAATAAATGTTCCATAAAATGTTATTATAGTGTAATGTGATTTATGCATTAAGTGGAAAAATAAAAATTGTATTTCCTACACCTACATATACACAAAATAGAGTCTCAATCTTGAAAATTAGTATGGTAAGATATTGAAATGTTCGGTTATTTTCAAGAAAAATCTAATACCTCGGCCGGCATTCGACCCATCAAAAGTAAGTATTTTGTGTAATTTAAAAAACAAACTGCTAATGGATTGGTACATGACTTCATTCATCAAAAAAAACAAAAATGTACGAAACCAATATACTTCCGTTTTTTTCAAAATATTTTTTTTTTTTTTAAAAAAATGAAGTAAAAATATGAAATATTAAACTCTTTCTGTTGACTTTTAGTCCATTTCACGTTAAAATCATTATATGTATATATTTAAGAAGAACAAAAAAAAAATACAATGCAATTTTAACTGAATACCAGTAAATTTATAGAATTTTACAAGCCATCAAATAGATTCATTGTGATTTCTAAAAACAAAGTTTCAATATTCCAAAAATTTCTTCTCAATAAGCTAAATACTTTATTCCAAATAACCGATTACAGACTTTATTATCACAAAACTAAAATAGTAGAAAAGCAATCATAGTTTTGATTTTACAATGAAAATAACTTGGGTTACCAAAATATTATCCTTTCGCAAGATATCTCATTTGAAAAGGTTCTCTCGATAATTGTATAAATGTATAAGCAAATTAATATAAATTAAGAACAATAGATATTAATAGGCGAAATACATTAAATAGATTAATTTCGGTGAAGAATTAAGAATAAAGGTTTTATAAACACTTGAATTCATTATACAATATCATACTCAATATTCTAATATTAGATTATAAATTCCAAAAAAAAAAAAAATGGAAAAAAAATTACAAAGCGGTTAAAAGAATGTTTGTTTCAATCGTTATTCTCTAATCATATTGCCAAGAATTTGATTACAAAATTGAGCCGGCAAGTACAAGGATTAAATTCTGTAATGGAAAATTCATCGCATCGATGCTCTAGATTAAGACTTTTTATTTTCTATATCAATAGAATTACTCACATTGTTCCATAGCAAACTAACAAAAGGAAGGGAAAAAAGGTATGTTAAACGTGTTGTCAAACATAATTTTTTTTTCAACGTTTTTTAATGGAACAGCAGTTTTTAGTTTTAAACAATTTATCCGGAATTCTATATATATTATATCGTTGATTTTTCTGTTTTATTAAATTTGAATTATGATACGATTAAACCACATGATACCGCATCTTCATTGAATGTGTAATAATATATTATGTATATAATAAATCCTTTTAAGCCTTTTATTTATCAGAGTGGATATTTAAACTTGCACAATCTCATTTTACCAGAAATATATTCGTAGGGAAGGTATTTAACCATTTTCATATATTATAATATATAAGAATTTACTTCATCATGTGTTTTTTGTATGTTTTATAAAATAGTGCTGAATCAGGGATCGGTCAAATACGTTTATTTTGTATTTAAATCCAAACACAAAATACTTTAAAAAATCAAGATTTTACATGAACAAATATTTTATCTACGTTCTCTTTTCCTTCTTTGTAGGGACATTCATATATAAAATGTCACGTCTACGCTCTAAGTTTCACGTTCAAGTTGTTTGCCCAAGCTGGCTATTATCCACATTAAACAAGCTGCCAATTAATTGCTAAATCACTTTATGCTAAACTTGAAAATATTCCTGAATGGAATAGGCACAAAAAATTTAATGTGATTTGATGGACAACTTTTTGCTTTACAATAGACTTGATGTTTTTGAAAATGTAATAACATTTTTAACAAAATTGATTACCGATCATCTCTAATGAACCTCGATATAAATATGTTTAAAATACGTATTTTGATGTACATAAATACTCCCACCCCTAGTACTAATGGTAAAAAAATATATACATTATATACAATTATACATATAACATAATCCATAATGTATGTACCATTTAAATACCATCGTTGTCCTGTCATCCAATGCTACTATGTTTTTATTTAATATTTCCTTTTTCATATTTTCTATGGCATTATAGAAAACTAGTTTTTCTTTTTTACATTTTTCTTTATTCTTGTTTATTTATTATTGGCTTTTGCATTATTTTTTCAATTTTTTTTTTATACTCTAATATAAAATGTATTATAAGCGAATTTTAAAAACAGAAATGGTTTTGCTAGTATGATGGCTTTCAAAATCCAATAAAATATAGAAAAGAATGTTACAGAGTAAGTAGTTATTGAACAAAAAAACACGTTATATAAACGACAAGTAGCTTTGCTTGACTATTACGTTTATTGTATATAAACTTAGAAATTTTATAATGAAAGGAATATAAAATGTCAATTATTTTATCATATATAATAGAGCTAAAATATACAAAAGTTTGCCCTTTATTCGAAATTAACAATATATATATATACTTATTATTCTATGAACTTAAGAACAAGAGGTAGATAATTATCGAAAACATTTATTCTGATAAACTCACTTTAATTTCAATAGCGATTGATTTATTTTCTTCGAAAATTAAAAAAAAAAAAAAAAATTGGACCTAGGAACCATGGTTTGGTCTGTGTCCTACCCTTCCCTCGTATGGGATAACTGTTTGATGTTATTTGAAATATTTAGATTTAGTTGTTTTGTGCTGGCATATTTACATTCCCATTTGGATTAGCCACAACGCATTCTACTTTTATTTTGCTCAAAATCGATATTACATTATTATTTTAATTAAATGTAAGAAAATATAAATCAAGAAATATATATGCTTTGGTGAAATGAAGAAAATTGGTATCCAATCCACTGCTATGTTATCATATCAATACAACTCTATATGCAAGATATGCTACACCTATTACAATAAAAATAATATTTCTTTTTCTTTTTATCTGTTCCACTCATTTTCATATAAATACAGATAAAACAGAGTGTATTATATTGTTATGCATACGTGAAAAGAAAAACTGACAAATAAAGCGAAAGCACGCAAAAAAAAAATGATGATGAACAAACAATAAAAGCTAACACACAAGTAAATATCTGGAAAAATAATAATATATAACAACTCATCTCATTCACTATATCTCATCTCATCTAATATGTATAAGAAAGTGTGGTGCGGTGGTGTTATACATTTCTTATAATAACATTTTTAGTGGATGAGAATTGAGCAGAAAAAAATACACAAATAAAAAAAAAAAAAACAAAATCTGCTTGTTAAGCTAGTGTTGCGTTTATATTACTTTATAAAATATAAATTGAATGAATATACTTTACCTCTCTTAGATCGCTATTTTCCTCCAGTAAATCAATTTTATTGCCAACAACAACAATGGGCACAGCTGATGTTCCTTTTGTTTCATGTATTTGATCGCGTATTAATCGGGCTTCATCAAATGTACTTGAATCGGTAACATCATATACTAATATAAATGCATCAGCTGATGATATGGATAGGGCTCGCATTGCTGGAAACTGTATTATAATTATGTACATATTATTAATGTCATCATTTTATGCAAAAATTAAATCTATGCAACCGATTGAAACGTCTCCAAATAAGTAATTAAAAATTAAAATTTTATTTTATTTATTTTTTTATTCATATTCTTTTTTAGGTTTATGAAATAATAAGCTTGGAAAAAGGAAGGTCATTAACGAATAATAATAGAATCGTTTAAGACTTTGTATTCACCTTTAAACTCGCTTTAAAGTTAATAATCATTTTCAAGTATAAAAGGGGGTAGGGCAAGGAGGGGCATCGAACACAAAATCACAATTACACATAAAAAACTTTAAGAGTCAAAGTGAATAATTCCAGGTTCATATTGTATATGAGCAACTGAATATAAATTAAAATACAAGCTTTTGAATATTACTTTTCCAATATAAGCTAGCGAAGCTTGCTACATATAGCAAAAATTCTTAATTATAAATATATATATATATATGAAAAAATATTGCTATAAAGCTTTCTACAATAATATCCATTCTTGAACTTAATTAATTATTATTGATAATTTTTTCTATTTTGGAAAAAAAAAATAATCCGAACCAATGAAAGTTCATAATATTTCTAATCAAATAAATATTACATTACCAATTATCACCATTGAATATAATTGAAAAAGAGTTTGCAACCAGACGACATGACAAACAAAACAATTGAAATGAAGCCAAAACTTATTGACGAAAAACTTTTCCATTTATGCAAATAAAAAATGTTGAAATGTTTAATCGAAAAATATTTTGATACGCAAAGTTTTATCATTTTGTTGAGTTCATCTGATGTACTAAACTAAAGCCACAATCAATTCAATTACGAATTATATAAATATTATAACTTATTATTTATAGATATAAAATCGACTATGATGTTGAGTGAATATCTTATAGATTCCGTTTTAGTATTATATTGGATAGCTATAATAAGCCTCTTTGAGCACCTTCATATTAAATTCTTATATCAAAGTGCTTTGGTCTTTGGCACGAATTATACTCAAAACTTGTTCTTAAGTACAAATTTGAAGATGCTAGAAGATGTTTAATGCTATTATTGTTCCGTCTTTTTAGAAATTGATTCTATAGAATATAAAGATATTAACCGTCGTCAAGAGAGCGAAAAATGCTTATTTCTTTGCCTTTTTAATTAGTTTTGCCATAAAAAGTAAATTAAAGTTGAGAACAAGCAAATTTTGTATTGAATATTTTAAATAACTTTATTTTTTAACTGATATAAATAACGAAAGTTCCTATTCCCTGATTCAAATGTTTGACCTAATTGCCAAACAATAAACAAGTATTGCAATGTTGCAAGATGCAACATTTGCATTTATATGTCGCTGAATTTAAGTTATTTGGTAGAATGCAAACATTCGCTGACCGCGATGAGTATTAAGAGTGGTCGAGAAACAGAAAATGTTTTTTTTAACCCTACCCCTAACCTGAAAAAAAAATGTAATGATGCAAAAAGTTCCGCCTTAAAGAGGCTCCAAAACAACTCTGGTCTCAGAATCTGAAAATTGTTTTTATTTTTATAAGTTCTGGAACTCTGCAATCATTAGATTTTTAAAATTCCAACATTTTTTTCAGTTTTTCATACAAACGTCAAAAGTTTAAGGGAGTGCGGGTAGGTTAGGGGTAGGGTTAAAAAAATTGATGGTGCCAGATTTTATTTTATTATTATTTTTCAATTTTTTTTAAAATAAAACATTTTCGGTTTTACGACCACTCTTAATGAATTTGCATTAATTAATAATTGGTATAAATAACGAAACAATCGTCAGTTCAGTGAAGTTCATATGTAGCAGTAAACCTTTGTTGGTCGTAATGACCAATGACCAGCAATCGTAGCGTTGAAAAGTCTCATTGACCAATGACATTGTATTAAATTGTGAACTTGTGAATAAAATGCGAGTTAATAAGTAATAAGTGAAAGCATTATCAGTTTATAAATTAATAAAAAAGATTTAGTCAACCCTAACTAGTTGTGTTTGATTGACCCCCCGTTTAGATTACCATATAACTACGCCTGTCAAAAACTACGCCGGTAACCATTGTAATGAAACAGACGTTTACACATATGTGTACAAATTTTTGATAACCAGCGTAGTTGTAATTTTTTGTAGTAAATAA
>JAABKK020046325.1:0-12378 GCA_011634745.2 Catotricha subobsoleta | reverse complement strand
TAAAAAAAATAATGTTTTAATCTAGTGTATTTTCGACGTTATTGTGAATGTCCATATTGCTATAATAAGAACATCTACCATATACCGATCTAATAAAACCACCTACTTATCCAGATGTCAGTTTGTATGAAAATTAATCTGGCTACCGCGCTATCCAGATTTAAATTGTAATAAAAAACACGCCTATAGATATAGTAAGTAGATTAAAAATAAAAACAAATTGAAAATAATTCTAATATCGTAAAATTTTTCAATTTTCACCATCAACTACGCAACAGTAGACCAAATTCGCTAGTACTTATTTGTTTGGTAGTTCAGTTTTTCCCAATTTAGAGCACATTCACATATGTAAAACAGAAGAAAACTTAATAATCTAGTTTTTTAATATGTCACCCTATTGTGTAGGTAATACTATACATAATATTGTTATTATTGTTAAGATAGATGTATAAGCTATATTTCTATAATATGTATATTGTTATATACGATGTTATATGATATTTAAAATATTTGCAATGTATACAGAATTACATTTTGCTTTAGAGCCTTAATCATATACAAATTCGAATATAATACATATATTTATATATAACAACAACATCTAGAAGGTATATATCCACCTCTATGTTTCAACCGTATATAATATAGCTTCTGTATAACATTAGATCTACATATATATAGAAAACTATATTTATTTTATGATATTTATGTATGCCGTTGTCTATGGAATATTATGTATTGTAGAAATGTCAGAATACATTCATGTAATGTTGAATTGTGGATAATAAATCTTACATAAAACATAATATAAATGTATATTACATGACATATATAGTTATTAATATTGTGTCAGTAACAAAGTGTTATTAAATTGTTATTTCTTGAAAATAATCAATTAAAGGATTAAGGATTATATAAATGATATGTTTGAATTTATTTTAACATATGTGAATTGGGCGGTAGGTTAGGTAAATATACGAAATATATTAAATATTTATAAAAAAAAAAAAAAAAATGTTTGGTACATGCGGTAAATTTAAATTGCTTCAACACAACAATTACATATTTATGCAAATAAATTATATTTTCATTTATAATATATTTTTGTGTGAATTTTGAAAATTTTTTTTCTTTCTTTTTTCAATAGAATTTGATTATAATTTGAAGAACCGATATTGGTATATATTTTTCCTAGAAATATATGAAATTTATTTACATATAAATATGAAATTATCGATAATTATTTTTCCTTAACTACATAACGACACATTTAATCTGATTACTTAATTATATTCCTTTATTGGTTACATTTCTTAATAATATAAAAATGAGCGACATTAAATGAGAATAAAGAGCTTTCATTGATTCTCAGCACAAACCCGAATATATTAATAAATCGATATAAGATGCGGAGATGAAGCACCTTAATATTTAATTAGACTTCAATATGTTTTCAATGTCTATACCCATAAACCAAATACGTGCGCCTAAATCAGTACAGTTATTAATATTTCACAGCATTCCAATAATGTAGGTAGAGGTTTATGGAGCTACTATGAATACTATATGATTTTATAATTGATCGGTTGTGTTGAGAGAGATTATTATCGGTTTGAGAATAAAATCTTTTGGTTTTGAATAAATTTGAAAATTACGGAAGTGCCAGAGAATCTTCAATGTTTATCATATTTAAAATTAGAACCGTACGTTTAATTTATCAATTATTAATTGGGTGATTATTAATATGAATTTGATGGTAAAATTTATTTTATTTGCGAATAATTGAAAAGTTTTTGAAAGTCCAATGCGGGTAGGTACTGTTTCCACGCAAAGGGAATATACTTTTTGATTTAATTATTTTCAAATTTCAACAATCTTAGATTTTAGTAAAAAAAACTAACGCAAATTCTTCATCTAATTTGAAATACCATTTGCTCAGCAACTTAATATTTTGGAGCTTGGCGTTATAGCCATTCTGCCGCTATTAGTTACAAAACATTATCTAAAAAAAAAAAAAACATTTTCTTGTTTTAAAGTTTAAAACATCAATAACTTCATAAAAAATCACAAAACATCACAAATCCTCACAAATCATCAAAATAAGAAATTCGATTTTTCTTGGATATGCGGTTCTTAGTTTTTAGTTTTTTTTTTTTGGAGATATTATTTTCTAAATTATAGAGGCAGTGTACGTGTAATACATATTTATAGTCAATAGCTTATATAAGCAGAGTCTCTATACCAAAGCTCATAGCTTTCTGTATTATAGTCCAATGGTCTATAGACAATTCTATCCCAGTATTCATCTCATTCCAAATCAGACATAAGTATTTTATTTATTTTTTCCACGCTAAGAAAAACAATCTTTTCATTCTATGAGAAAAAAAACAGATGAAAATTACTGGTACAATATTAGAGAAAGCACCAAGCAATGAATATATTTTATAGCTGAAAATGTTATTATGCATAGATCCATATATAATATAATAATATGTGTATATATTTATATACGTTTACACCTACAGAGAGCTTGCGATGTGATGATGCCCCCCGCTTGTTCAGAATGACACAAAACAAAATGTTACAATTAGCCACAACAACATTACGTATTCCCTAAGTAGATTCAATGTTCAAAACAATATTACATTGTGTGAATGTGTGTATGTGTGTGTGTATATGTGTAAGTTTGTATATTTTGTATATTATTATAATCGCATCTATTCCTCTACATACAATCTATATAATTATATATGTATGAATAATGTGTAAAAGGAGAATTCGTAAAGTTTAGATAGAGTCGTATAGGTAGCTATATAATTGACTATTTAGTATATGGTTTATTTATTGTACAAAATAAAATAATAAACAAGGTTGGGAATATCGTTTGGATGGGTATAAAATCATACCCACTTGTCTCTCACCTACCATAAATATATAGAAACTGTATACACACACACACACACACACAAAACATTTGCATCTATTTACTTTAAAGCTTTAAGTCAGTTTAGAAGGTAAATTTATTCACTTTGTTACAAAAGATTTTTTTTTTTGTAAATAAAAATATTGGTAGAAATAGATTTTATTTTCTTTTGCTTGTTTCTTTGTATAGGTACTTACAATTTTTGAAAAACTTTTATTGTATTCATTTCTTTTCTTTTCTTTTCTTTTCTATTTTTGTTAATAGACTGTTCTTTAATGCTTCAGTACCTGAAAATAAAGAAGAAAAAATAATTGTTAATACTTAATACTACATGCGAATAAATACCTACTTAATTAAAATTAATTGTACAAAATTTCTTTTATTTCATTTTTTGAAAATAAGTTAAGTAAATATACCTCGATAATTTTGTTTTTTTTTTTTTCTTAATAACTCAAAAAGTTCAGCAAAAACCTTAGCATATGGGTGGCTATTATTATAAGTAAGTGGAAAAGTGGAGAATCAATTGAGATGTTTGAGCCACCATATGATGCAGAATAAAACGTACATGAAACCTCGTTATCTTATAATTTGATGAGTTTAAAGCTTCTTTTATATTACTTTTTATAGTTTTATCAGTTACACCGTGAGAAATGAATAGTAGAATGTACCAAAAGAGAAATTGAATGTATCATAATTACGGGTTGTTTTACACATAGCCATATATATTGTTAATTTACCAATTATAGATAACCATTACCCATCTTGAAACAACTGGGATAAGTTTAGTACATTCTACGCCTCTATTTATTAACTATTACCCAGCTTGAAGTAACTACTCGGATGGATACGTATATTCTATCACTTTTTTAGTAACCACTACCCATTTTGAGATAGCAAATTATTTAATTTAAATTATCGTTAAAAATGAATTGATTGGTGATGGGTGGGTGTGGGTTGACAAGTACAAATTAATTAAGGATATTTTTAATTTTTTAATACCAAAATTATATTTTTTCTTAATAATTGGAACATCACCCACGGATGGGTGGTTTACAAAATCAGAAACATAAACAAACAAGGGGTAAAGGGAATTCAAATAATAGCTACAAATTTTAGACATCAATGGTTCCTATCATCATGATCTTATATACATATAACGTTTGTTGTCCCCCTAATCTGAGAAAATTAATTTAGAAAAAAAAACTCCCTTTAGTAATCATTAACCCTAAAATGTTTGTTTTGGACAAAACTCCAAACAATATAGTTTACCCAAATGATTTTGAATGGTTACCATATTATAGGTACTGCCTACTGGCTATCCAAAATAACTCCGTATGGAGAAAAGGCTTTTTTTTGTATAGTAGCTGTATTTTGATAGGGAATCATAAGATTGTGAATATTTTTTTTTTATTATCAATAGGTATAATAGTTACAGCTAGTATTGTATTACTAATTTAGTAACTATAGTATCGCTCTTTTAGTGATACATAGAAAAAAAGGTGGTAAGCTTCAACCCGTGTAACCCACGAATTTCGGGTAACCCGAGCTTTTGATAAACTTCAACTTGTTTAAACTTGAATAAACTAACAACTAATTAGATGGGTTTTATGAAACCAATGCTTTGAAGCCCGAGGCTTCGTCAGTTTAACCGAGTTGAAGTTTATCAAGAGCTCGGATTACCCGAGATTCGTGGATTATACGAGTTGAAGGAATTTGCTAATAAATAAGATCTTCCTTCGATGTGCTGTAGGTTGTGAAAAAGTTAATATTAGACAATCGACAATGAAGTATTGTAAATTTGAACCGTTGCAAGTAATTGCGTTTCTGTTTTATTAAGCAGATAGCGTAAGTCAATAGCTTTCAAATAATATATTGGGCATTCGTAGTTTACTACTACGGCACAAAGTTACAATGTCTCAAATATGGTCACATATTGCCATTTTCCCAACTTCGCAGACCTACAGCACATCGAAGATTTCATTTTTTTTAAAAATCTTTTATATACGTTAATCAGGAGGCCAAATACAACTTAAAAAACAATGGTAGAGGCAGAGGGTATGTCACAAAAATTGATCCACCCTACCGCATGTAACAATGGCTCCGTTGGTTTAAAAGGCTTTGAAATCCTTTTTTTATGTCTCCAGATTTTATTGCAAGAAGTTCTTTCTTAATCAAATCTTTTTAATATAAAAATATTTCAGAGTTCGAAATACTTGTGAAAACTCAATATTAATGAAAAACTTACAAGTTAAAAAGAATGTGAAACGATGTGGTAAAATTTCTGAATAATTTTTTTTTTATTGAAAACGTTCAAAATGATCTCTTATTAATTTAAATCATAATCATAATATATAGGACATAGGTATATGAACGTAGCTAGAAACAGATTATTATTTTTTGGGAGCAATTTTATGTTTTACCTACAAAAGCCATGAACCAATTTTGAATTATAAAAACAAAACAGCTAAATTTTAAAAAAGATTGAGTGAAAAACGTAGTCATATTAAAATTCATTGACGACGCATTTATATAAAGCTTTACCTATTTTATTAAAATTAACGATTTTTTTTTCGTTTTACTTATTTGAATCTACTTCAAGAAAAAGAATTCAATTCAACATATTATTAATAAACGAACATAAAAAAGAGAAATAATCAAACATGCAGTAACCTGACACGATATCATTTTTTGTCCTTCGTTTAATAGGTTTTATTCAGAAAATTAGCAGAATGGTTTCATTAATAATATACTAATTCAAAAATATGTCAAAAAAAAATGCTTGTGAAATTTCTATATCGCAAATAGAAAAAGTTCAAACAACAAAATAAGCCTATTTCCAGCTTCATCCCAATTCAAATTCATTTATTACAAACCGTGCTTGTTAATACATTTTGCATGTTCTATTTATAGGTACCATTATTTTATTTTTTTTAAATGACACGTCATATTTTTTCTAAAGAAATGAAATAATAATAATCAAAAAAAAAAAAAAAGTCTACTTCACACAAGATTGATATATTAATAATAGGTAGGTAGGTAGGCAGCTCTCCCGTCTACATACACGGAAAATGTACCTAAATAACTTTACTTGTTACGATGAGGAAAAAAAAAACCGTCCTCCCACAAACAACGATGCATTTTTACATCTGATTTTTCGTCTGAACATCTCGGTAACATTGCATTGCATTGGAATATAGGATTTTGAAAAGGAAAAAGTGCAACATTACTTTTCTGTTAGTATTATATTATATTTATACGTGTATTTGTGTATATCACGGTATAAATATATATTATATGTGAATGTGTATATTCATTCCACTCACTTCGTGTTTGAAATATTTTGTGCGCGGTAATGTACTGCGCTTTCGAAATGGCTGGTTTTGGTTTTGGATCAATACCAAGGGTACATTCAATATAATTTTCTAGAATATGCCTGCTATATTGCCGCCAGTCCCTTTTCTGTATGTCTATTTCTATATTATATTTTATTCTATAATTTTTTTTTTTTTTTTTTATTTTTGTTATATATTATTTCTCATATATACATAACATATATTTCTTTTTTAACTTTAATATTATGATATATATTGGCATAAAGATCCACTTTGCAGCAAAACTTATAGGTCAGGAGAAATAAACGAAAATTCTTCTATTTTTTTTTCTCTGCTACTTCTTTTTTTTTTTTTTTTTTGCTTTTCTATATTTGAATCAGCAAAATTTGGGTGGTTGTAGGTATATTTTTTTTTTGTCTACTTTCCGATATGTTTGCGGTTTTAGAGATAATACCGATAGTAATGCTTTTATCTCATCGTATCATACAAACATAATGGTGTAGAGTCTATCTGACTCACAACCACTAGATATATGTAAGTAGGTAAATATATATATATTATACATATATGTAGCAAAACGGAAGCAGAGCAACAACAAAAAAAAAAAAAAACTTTTTAATATTGAGGATTTACCTTAACACATTTATATAAGTTGATGGGTTGTTGTTATAAGAAGTCAGAACTCTAAGGATAAATATAAGAAAACGTACCCGACTGTGTATCTACCTTTATATAACAATATACCTAATAGGCTTTTTCTCGCTTTAGGAAGAAGAAAATGATAAATGAAGATAGTTATTATAAGAGTTACCTTTGTTAAATGCTTTATGCTGATAAACAATTGAAATCTTTTTTCTTTTTTTTTTGGTTATTTTGTTGTGTGCTCTCTTTTTTAATATTTTATTTCATTTAAGAGTGGTGAGTAATGGAGAGGCATTTATTTTTAGAGCAAGCAATTATAGAAGCTTTGAAATTCATATTTTTGGTATTTTTTGTTGTTTATTGTTTTAATAAATATATAATTGTATATAAAGACTTAATATAAGATTATTGTAATATTATTTAGAATGACTGTTAAATTAAAATGATTGAGGAACATTAAATCTGAAAATATTGCTGATGCATTAAAAAGCATCACCGCCTACCAATCAAAATAAATTGAATACTTTGGTAAAAAAGAAACGTTCATAATTTTGATTTGACACACATCAAAATCTATTTTTTTTTTTTAAACTGAAAATTTTTGTGAATGTGAAATAAACGTTTATTTAAAACATGATTCTTCAAGATTTAAAACTTTCTACAAAAGAGAATAACCGAGAGTTTGTGAAATAATTGCCATCCAACACAGAAATAGGGTGAAATTCGAACAAAAATTGTTGATTACACTCACATTTTTTCACCATAAAAATATAAATATGAATTAAGTGCTAAATAAAATTTCAATTTAATAATCAATGTCAATTTAATTGAAACAATATCAAATCTCATAGCAATATTATTTTTTTTATTTTTAGTAAGGTGTTTCCAAATTACTAATTATTACCTATTGTAAAAGTTGAAAAACTAATTAAGATTAAGTCATTAGCCGTAAATTCAATATCAGTAAGTTCTGTTGAAAATATTTATAAAATCCATATCAAAGAAAATATAGGATCAATGTATATAAAGTTAAAGACCATATTTATTTCAGAATGGGATCCATAATCAAATTGGTATGAATGTGGTACGAATTGAGTGTGGAAAAATGTGAAGACTAAGACCATAACGGTATCAGAAACTATACTTAATCTAAACTCTATCCGCATACTAAAGAATATATTGATTCTATTGAATACATATTATTTTCGTACTAAAACAAGTAGGTATCGATTGTATAGATTGATAGATTTTTCGTTGGTATAGTTTTGTATAGTTTACTGCTAGGGACATGGGAATCAATTACTTCCTCAATGCTGATATTGATAAGATATTTTTTATTATAATATTTATGAAATTCAATTTTCTTTATTTGTAGTTGTTTTCGAATATGTTAAAAGAAAAAGTGATTCGCTAACTGTTAGCTAAACTTTCGGCGACGATATTTTAATTTTCTTTATTTTAACGCACTTTTAACCATGGCTGTCGAAGATGATTTATTAATTTGAAGTATTTATTTCGAACGAATGAATACATATTGAATAAATTATTAATATATTAAATATAGATATGTTTCAATATCATTATAGAGAAATAATAACAGTTTGACTAATTAATAATTTCAGTTTAATTGACGAACTTTGTTATATTGTTTTTAAAAATCCTATAATTAAATGTACATTTTTTCCGTTTTCATAATGGATTTAAATTAAATGCGGTTTAATAAACATTTATGATGCGTTCGTTACATGCGATGCATATAAATAATCAGTAAACATTAAATCAATTAATGATAGCCTTTGGCCAAAAATGAATAAAACTAAACTGATAGATTTGTAAATGTACGTATTAAAATTTAAATTGTCTTGGAAAAATAACAGTTTTTCTATTTTTAGTTAAAACACTCATAATGGGTACATGAAGACTTGAATGCCGCATAAACATCACCTCTTCAGCATCCATTCATCCATACACTCATATACTTTTCCATTTTATTAAATAACTTCTTTCTTACATATTCGACCATATAGTTCTACCATAGATTCGAATTGGAGAATATGCTATATGTTCATACGATTTTCGATTGAGCTTAATTATTAGCTTATCTCTCATCTTTCTTGAAAGCACTTTAATTTCAATTTTGATTTTATACCGAAACTAAGACTTTAGTAAGTAGTTACATCATTTCTTTTATCTAAATAATAAAATGCTTCATCTGAACTTTATCTATAATTATTTTAGCATTAGCCTTTTAGTGCAAATATTTAAATTTATATCAATCATTTAATTAAGTTAAGTTATTAACTATTGTTTCAACAGTTTCAAACGTTTTTAGAATACAATTTACTGAATAAATTGATACTCTTTCAATACTATTTGGTACCACAATAAACATTTCGAAACAATTTCATTAAAATGTGACTTTACTCTCTTCCATAATATGAAACAAAAACCAAAAAAAAAAAAAAAACTTTTCTATATACACAAAATTTCTATGCGAAACTCCATTGCATTTAAATTCTAAAAAAAAAAAAACTACCTATTTATCTATTAATGCTATACGAGATCTATGATGCCTCTATTCTGTCTAGAAATTATATGGTACATCAATTGTGAATAGCGTCTGAAAGTCTGAAAAACTATATAGGTAAAAACATTGAATTCATCTTTTCCATCTAGGTATATTAAATTGTAGAATGTTGTGGTAAATATTTTCTATTCCATTCTCATTATTTCATATACTCGTGCTTACTTACTTATACATATTTCTATTATGTTTTTCTATGTTACGGAATACAGTTTTAGCTCGACTCTATATTGTAGATATATAGTTTAAAGTGCATTTATTTCACTGTAAAATATATATACATATTTAAATTATATAATATGTTTCAGAAGCTTCTTTATAAATGATTGTACTTACCGGCAATTATTTTCAGTTAGAATCGATTTTCTCTATATTCAATTATTCTGTTTAAGTAAAAGTTTTTTTTTTGTTTTGTTTCCAATTGAATGGTTTGTTTTGTTCACAATGAGTTTTTTTTTTTAATAAAATGTACATAAATGCGTATTATTTACTTCAACAGCAAATGTTTTTATTTTATTGAAAATAAAATATAGATAATCGATTGGAAACTAAATGCTGCTAATAATGAAGAGATCTTTACCAATTCAAAACACAATTGCTTAGCAACATATTGGCTGTGTGGCTGATTGAATTTCTACAGGAGTTGTAAGTCGAAAATAATATTTAACAATTGGTTATTCAAGCATTAATTGCCCTGGTTAAAAATCGTATTCAAAAATCATAACACTTAAAGTATAACACAGTAAATTTAACATTTTTGTGTTTTCTAGTGTTTGCGAGAAAATCCTTATATTATCAACCTAAAATCAAGAAAATTATTTGTTTATTGAATGAAAATGAAAACAACAACATAAGAAATTAAAATAAAAATCTTAAAATCAATCTATAGTTAAATTAACATCGTTAAAATAAGTAAGTTCAATTATATGGTAAAGTATGATCTGCAAAGCATCTTTGACATCTAAATCGATTAATAAAATTTTAATTGCTAACAAGCTAAAAAGAATTCCAAGAAATTTTCAAGATTTTCTTTCTCAGAATATTAAATTCTCTCATTCTTTTGGTAAAATTTTCTTACTTTTTCTTTTCAGACACAGCGTTGCCGTAAATTTATTCGAATCTAAAACCGAATTGATAATTATTCAATACAAAAGTTAAACAGTTTTTGTAGCCAATTGTACAGCAGAGGTTAAACTGACGTTAATCGAAAATCACCAATTCAACGTGTAACGTTGTAAGTAGGTATGTGTAAAATTTGAGCGTTAAATTCCTATAATAAAACTATAATTTAAGCAAAATAGTTTCATTTTAATTACATTTATAATAATAATAATTTAAGGTCGTTTCTCAATTTATAATTTCTGGCTACAGTCTTTGATAAATAGAAACTAAATTCGATTTAGCCACCTTCAGATGGAACTTAGCTTATTTATTAACATATAATTAAAATAATCACAAAATAAATAATATAAGGTTTAGGGTTTAGCCGTACACGTCTGAATTTAATTTCAATTTTATGCAGAATTTAACCAAATATTATGAATTCAGAAAATTAACTATGCAAAATAGAAAATATTAATGAATTTTATTTTTGTTTCACATTTCGCCTATACAATGTTTTTTTATTTGACAAACAAGGAAATTTATAAAAAATACATATATGTAATTGTGTAAAATTTGAAAATGTGCGTTCACTAAAACTGCAATATCTTAGACATGTCTCAATAAAATAACCCACATTTTTTTCAATGGAAAACTTATTAAATTCTCTATCAGACGTAATTCAAATAAAAAATTCAGAACACATTAATCCATGTTTGTTAATTTAAAAATTAGTGAAAATAAAAAAAAAATCTAACTTTGAAAAATCATAACTCCAAAACCAATGATCACAGAGTGCCTACACTAAATTTAAATGTTGCTTAATTTAACACCTTTCTAACGCACATAAACTTCTTTAATTTGATTAAGTATTAATACTTGGAGATATTAATGTAATCTAGGTGAACATCAAATAACATCAATTTTGACAGACTTTGAAAATCAGGGTTACATTTTCGATCCATGGTTTCTTCTTCGAAAATGCTCCGAATTGAAAAAAAAAATATCCATCTAAGGTCCAATAAGAAATCTTAAAAAAAAAAATCGGCTGGGCTGTCTAATAAAGAGCCTTTGCATCAACCAAATATAAACCGTATAACTTATTTATATACGATTATTGATTAAAGGTAATAATTATTAATATATTTATTATTTATTTCACAATATTTGGGTGACGGCGAAACTTGCTTATGCATATTTAGCTCACGAGTAATATTATTGCAAACTTGCTTATCGAAGTCGAAGAAGAAGTCTTTTCAATGCGTATTCAAACCCGCACCTTGTGTATAAATACAAATGGAAAACTACCTAAAAAAAAAAAAACAAACATTTATTTATTTCTATTATATTTATAGCTTGTATGCATATTTAAACTTAAATTGCATCATTGCGAATGTGCAATTTATTTTATAAAAACATCATTTATTCAAATGTCATAATAGAAAATATTGGAAAAGTATCTTTTAAAGAAATTCGTTTTCATTGCTCTGACGAGAAAATTCCAATTTAATAAAGCTCTTGCTTTTATATGTAAGCAAATCATTATTTACAAAGAAAAACTTTATTTAAACATTATTTCTGATATAATAAAAATAATACATAGCAAAGCAAAAGAGAAATATATAGAAAGAAAAAACATTTCATCCACAATTTGTTAAATAAAATAAAATAAATAAATCACGACTTTCTAATACAATCATTAAAAACTATATTTAATGCCATTATAAATATTAGCATCACGAAATGAAAAATAGAACCAATTTACCAATTTTACAGAGGTTTCTGAACGACTCAAT
>JAABKK020046314.1:0-12382 GCA_011634745.2 Catotricha subobsoleta | reverse complement strand
TCCGGGCCCCACATGGTTTTTCTTCTTCTAACAGATTAATGAACATAATAAAACTTTTATTTCATCAAAAAAATTAATCGTTGTCAAAATAGCAAAGTCGGCGCCGCTGCTCCTAAGCTTTCATTAGAATACAAAAACATAAATATTGTAAAATATCTTGGTTATGTTATTCCTTCCGGAACAAATAGGTTCAATATGGGTTCAAAAATCAACTTTTTTTCATTCCGTAAGGAATAACATAGCCCAGATGTTTTACAATATTTATGTTTTTGTATTTTAATGAAAGCGTAGGATTCCTACTTTAAAATAGATGTTGTCCAATATTGGAGGATAATACTGCAGACGCATAAAGAAGATGAACCTGCCTGAAGAACCCAAAGGTACGGGTTCGACTCCCTGGTATTGTTTTTTTTTATGGGATGGGTACCACTTTTTCCTGTGACCCTTTATTTTATTTTTTTTTAACTACCATAAATGAATTCGTTCACCAAAACATTGTCAGCTTATTTTTTAAATGTTGATTCATAGAGAACTTAACACAACCGAAATATAAACATAAAAATATTAAGATTAATAAAAAAATTATTTATTATATTTAAAAACAAAAGTCAATGTATTTTAAAGATTTGAACGTAGAATGAATTATGTATGCAAGTGAAATATTGATTGCTGTTATCGAATATGAATAAATACTAATACAAAATTATTTTCCTTTCATTTGTTTAAATAAAAAAAAAATTAAGATTGACTATTTATATAGGTACTGACTACTGTGAGGTGAGTATATTTTCAGTAATAGTATGAAGTACGCACAGTACATTCACAGCACCAGTACCCAAGAGTAGTTGCATCTCTGATCAAAGGAAAATTACACTTTAGCTATTATATGTATAAGAAATTGACATTTATGCGAATAAAACTATTAACGTAATTGATAATTATGTTTTAAGCGAGGTTTTAAGTATTTATTTATAATACATTTATTGTTTATGTTTTGCTGATATGTTCAATATGTAAATTGTTATCATTTTAAATACATATAATTATTACAGAATTATACTTTCATAGCAGACAAAACTTTTTATTTATAAATAAAGTTTATATTATTATATTATATAGCTTAACACAGGCAGATTTCCTAAATTTCAAATTAATGTATATTATATATATATATTGTTATTATTACGATCTTATTTGAATACTAAAAGTCTTCTAAATTGTATGAAAATGTTTTTTGTACAGCATATACACACGAAATTGGTTTCATAAAGTGTCAATATAAGACCAATTGCCTATGAATTATGATTTGTATCCTTATTCTTCTATATAAATTCATATAGGTATGAAATGCCTGTCATATAAATTTCAATTTTCTTTTTACATCCACAAAAGACCCCCCCACACCCCACTACAATAAATCCATAAAATAGCTATATAAATATAAGTAAAAAAGACGAGAAAAAAAAATTATATGAAGAAGATTTAACAACAACCCGGAAAACTTGTCTTCTTCTCTACTTTTTTTTTTCGTATACATCATCCAGTATGTAAGCACAGCTAAAAAATTTATATGTATATTATATATATATATATATACCTACTCAGTGTTTGTAGAAAGAAGAATAAAAGTAAAATTTGTATAACATTTTGCAAAAAAGAAAAAAAAAAAAACTTGTGGTAACCGAAAATATTTATTGAAATATGTGTAGTGTATTTTGTATGTACACACATAGTAAAATATAATGCCGCATCTTCATATTATATTATGATATAAAAATATTGGACTGTTGTGCTCTAGCTGTGGCTGACATAGCATAGTCATATGGAAAATTTTATGTACCATCATTCATATAAAGGCAGATATATTCATGTTATAGGAAATATAAACGTAAAAGGGTATTTCATCAATTTCATATACCATTCTACAGTAATACCTCTTATATCACTAAAATATGTTGTGTCCTTTTTGCGAACGATATACAATATATGAATGACTATGCTTTATGCATACAATATATGATGTAACTGGAGATGGAGGATATAGGTTCAATTTAATGAGGTTAGTTTTATGGTTGTGTGCTTTTGTTATGGAAAATGAACATAACTTACCTATCTATGATAATGTATTATAATAAAATGTTGTGAACTTCAATATAGAATAATAGGTAATAGGTAATATATATATGAAATATATATATATATATATTATATATGAAACCCACACAAATAGATAAACAAAAACAATTTAATGAAAAACTCATTATTAACTCATTTATGAGAAAGCATTTACCAATTGTTTTTATTCATAAAGGAATCGAGTCAAGAATAAATTTATTTCAATGAAATTTTCGTAAGATATTCCATAAGATAAGTCACATAAATACGTTGCCATTCATTATAAATGTAATATATTTAAAGCGTTGCCTAAACTTTACTTTAACGGCACTTTATAATTAGGATAGAAAGTTAAAAAGGCGGGTCAAAGTATTGTCTGCTGTTTTAATTCTAATCAATTTATTACAGTACAAATAATCAAAAATTGATTAGTATTCTAATATATAGATTCAATGAATGAGAGACAATATTTTTGTGACATTCAAGGCTATATGAATTTTATGATATAAAGGAAAACACATTCTTTAGAAATATTTACCGCACAAAATAATCTATTGTATCGCTCTAAATAAAATGGAGTGAATTATTTAAAAAAAAATATACTTAATTAAATAATTTGCAACTAAAAATATTTTTATCTATTTTGACATGTGTTTTAAAATTATACTCTTCGCACTTAAAGCTTATACTCGAACATATAAACTTTTTGTGTTGCTTTTAAAATCACAAAAAAAAGTGAAATATTCATGAGAACCCACAAATTTTCGCTTCACAGCATTAAGATTGCATATAAAATTAAAATACACATCAACCACATTAAAAATATCTAATTGATATACAGTCTAATAATATTTACTTTAATTTGTCGTCTACCTCAGTTAATATAATTTACAAAGTATTGTTCAGCAGTATGCGGCAGCAAACATATGTGCCTATATATTATAGATTATATGTACCTGGTACCTCAATTTCTCAGAAGGAAGATATATAATAATATTGCCCTTACATGAATGTAATAATTAATGACAATTCACCCAAGTGCCTCATAAAGTCATTACCTTCACTGCAGAGATGTTTAACTAGATTTTGTGGTTAATGCTTTGACCCACAATTTAGTTTATTTGCAATAACCAGAGATGTAAATTATCCTGTCGGGGGTCCTTTTAGATTTATACAATCGCATCCCTCTCTATATATATATTTTGTATCTACTTATCATTCCTCTAAACGACTACACATTCATATACATACTATATATACATAATATGAACTCCAGACAAGATAAACAGTAAATGCATAAACGTATAGGCATACTCTCTGTTCTATTTAGTTATATAAAATATACCTCTATTAAATCTGTGTTGTTTATTGTGTACTCTGTAATATGTTATAATTGTTAACATCGTAACCCGCTTTTAGTTTATAGTTAAAATGTTATTGTTTGTTGCACATAAACCGATTAATTAATTAATTATATTGATTGATTCTTATTATCTTCAATCAGTTTTAAGAAAGGAACATTTACTTTCATTATAAGAATGCATAGATCTAATTTATTTATCTATTTATTTATTAAGTGGTGCGATAACTTTAGAGAGAGTCAACTTTTTAAACTTTTGTTTTTGGATATCCGTTATGTATATCAATATAGTTACACCCACACAGTGTACTGATTATTAAAGTAGGTAGTTTGTTTTTAAGTTATCAAAATATAGGCTTATTTAATTTTAGATCCATCCAAGTAAAATTCACGTGCATTACACCCCGTCAATGTTATACGGTTTATTAAGACAAAAAAAAAATACAATATGTCATTACAATAAATATTGATACTGACGACTTTGACCCAATTACATTTAATGTTAAATAAAATTAATTAAACTATACAGTAAATATTTAATAGTGATATATGTAATATCTGGTTTTTCGCAAGAATAAAAAATAATTTATTTTTTTCATACCGAAAGCCCATAAAAACATAAAGAAAATGAGGAATTACAAACGTTTGAGACGGTACGGTTTTCGAAGTACATATTTTACATATTACTAAAGTTCATTGAAAACGTTGCGCTGGCAGGCATAAAGAAAATTAGTTACATTTATAATTTATTGAAAAGAAAGAAAGAAAAAAAAGTTATCGAATAATAATAATATTAATGAATTAGAAAATAATTTTATTTTATATCGGAGTAAAAAATTAAACGTGATTTTTTTTCTCGAGAGCTAAAAATCTACATAAAATATATTGATAACCTCAGATGTTGTAGGGGGCGTATGTGAACATGGCAATTCCTATGTTTATACGCCTCTATGGTATAAAATTCTCAGCATATTTTGCAGCACATTTGGTTATTAAGTTCCTGCCTTCGATCTGGGGTTTTAGAGAGGTCAAAGATCGTCATTTAAAAAAAAAAAAAAATGACTATTATTTCGAAGCTGATACTATTTCTATTAAAATGAAACCATATATCTAGGTATTGACGGCCTATTTTGACCAAATCGAAGACGAACACTACGCACTTATTTATTTAAAATAGCACGCAATTCTATAAGCACAATTTTTTTTTTTTTTTTGATATATACAATAATACATTTATCCGCACAATATTCTACCCAAATAAATATTTAATATATAACAAGAATGAATTAAAAAAAAAAAAATCTTATATAAATAAAGTGGAAGGAAAAATAGCTTATGGTAGGTAGAATATGGTAGGTTTCTGTTTTAAAATTATATACAAATATGTAAATAAATTGAAAGGCGACTTTAACGATGAAAGTGGATTAGTGTTTTTTTTTTCTATAAATATTTTTTACGTGTAAAACAAATTGTTTGGATTATATTTCCATTTAAAAACGAAGAAAAAGAAAACACAAAACCAAATAATTTTTATTTTTAAATTTATTATTAAAATGGGATTGATTATAAGTTTTATACTAACTTCTTTGTTCCTTTTTTCTTTTTTTTTCTTATTCTTATGCAAAAGTAAAAACGATGTTAAATTTTAACATGAACATTTTGGGGACTTTTTTACTGATGTAGATTTCCACAACCACAACAGTTATTATTTTGTACTAACTTTAAGTGGTTATCTTATTTTTCAGTACATGCGTTGTATAGTACAGTAATAGGTTTGTAAACTGCATTGAATTTGATAAAGAAAATAAATTTAAAACTTGTTTTGTTTGGTAAATATTTTATTCTAAAAGAAATCCATTAAACATTTAAAGCATGATATTCAAATAATAACGTATTATAAATAGATGCAAGAATCGTCGTCATCAATCATTGAATTGAGTCATTTAATTAGTTGTATTTGAATTGATACGAAAATCCATAAAAAAGTACCTATACATAATTACTATAGATTCCCTACTGAAATGGGATAAGCACGTCAAAGCCTTAATAAAAAAAACAAAAAAATGTCATCATACGTGGGTGCATTTCGGCACCTCTCTAAGACAAGTAATTTGTCTGTAATGAAAAATATATATTACTCGTTTATAAACAGTCACCTAATTTATTAAAATCCTATATGGTCAGTGGTGTCCAAAAAGTTAAGTGGTAATCTAGAGGTACTACAGAACAGGGCTGTAAGGTCAAGATGATAAAGATGCACACATGTGATCTATACAATAAGTATAAAATTTAAGATATACGTACATCAGATAAACATCTACGAATTAATCTTAAAAGTTTTCAATATAAAAACCAACAATTTAAAATCCGCAATTAAATTCACCAACAATAAAGGAATCCATAAACACGCAACCGATCGATGAACAATATATATCTATTTCGAGTTAGCAACAGATGGGGTAGGGATTCAATGCTATATAGAGGCTTGCGTATCTTTATAAGAAACTTCCCGAAGAATTTAAACTCATCACCAACGTGCCTAATTTCAAAGCTGGTCTAAAAAATTACGTTATCAATATGAACCAAAGAAAAAAGAAAAACAATCCCTAGCTATTCTCGTCAGCTATTACTGTTAGTGTCATCCAAAATAAAAACGAATTCATAATAATTGAACTAATGTGTTATATATTACTTTTTCTGTTTGTTAATAATTTTGTTTAGGTTTTATTTGTTTGTTTGTATTTTAATTAAACTAGATTTAAGTTTTTTTTTTTTAAATCCAATCATACCAGTGATGTACTGTCGATTGTCTATAATAAAGATAATAATAATAATTCTAATTAAAATTATTTGTATTTAGTTTTATTTTTAAACATTTTAAATGGTGATTTTGGGTATCGTTACTTTGAAACCTGGGTTTCACCACAGTGATAATCACAATAAAATCAGATATACAATTTCAAAAGTTAAATCTAAATTTTAATGAATTTATTTCTAAAAGTACTTAATAATATTGAATAAACAAATTTTAATTGATCATAGAAACAGTAAATTAAATAGTTTTAATTTTGAATCAAATAATGTACACGAATATATAAGTATAGGAAATGCCACAATAAAATGAATAGTTACGTAAGTATTAAATATTTATTTTGACAAGCAAGAAAGCATATTTAAATCATTAATCAATAATTTTCCCACATTAGTGTTTAAGCAAAAAATAAATACGGTTGGTTGCAGTTCAGTAAACAGCAGGGGTAAAATCAAGCTATATATACGCACATAACATCATATGTATACCAGGACCTACTCTTAATTCTAAAACAGGAAAGTAAGTAAGTACTCACACACAGTGTACATGTGCACATATTGTATAATGTATATACAGTATAATTCAGAAATTGCGTTAGTATTTTTGTTGTATCACACAAAAATATTACTCCAATTCAACAAAGGGGAAAACTGTTCTCAATGTTTTTGTACTGTGTTATTAATATATATTTCTGTAAACTTTGGAATAAAATTAGCCAAATTTAAAAAAAAAACAATCTAAATTGTGCGTTTAATGAACAAATTCAAACAAATTTAAATTTAATTAGATTAATAAATGAAAACTGATATTGAATCGAAAGCATTATTTTAACTGAGTATGTATGAAAATTTTATGTATAATCCAAGCATGGCACATTCAACTATACCTTATAGCCATTCTTAAATACCAGAGGGGCATCAAACTGTTCTCATTTTTAACCCCTATTTGGTATATAAAAATCATTGAGAAAACTGCTAGAAAATGTTTATATCTCCTTTTTCATGTACGTATACAGTGTACATGTACACCGTACATGTGAATTGAGCATGTATTTTGTATATCCGAACCGAATGGTTAGAATATAGGTATTTTCAGAATACCAGAATATTCTATATTGTATTTCTTTTGTGATGTTACTAAGGGGAGATTTTGCGCATGACCAATTCCATTTAGTGTATTTACCTTTAATATTATAATATCTGTTGTATTATTAGGTACTTTATCTCCTGTAATTATGACCTATGACAAGTACAAGTACGTATAATACAATGCACATGGTCGTATTATACTGCTGATGGTGTTATATTATATATACATATAAATATATATTCTATAGTATAAAAGATAACCGTCAGAAAAGTTTTTTAATTATTTTGATCTTTATTGCTATTTGAATTTAAAAATATATAAAATTAATAATCAACATATTTCCATTTCCAATTTTTAATTAAGTTGTATATAACCATTATACAACTTTACAGTTACAATCTAATTTATAATTTCATAAGAACAAACAAGAAAAACTAAAACAGAATTCTATAATTGATAAAGTTTAGTAATATTTTTCTATACCAACCATAAATATTATTATGATTGAAATAGGTAGTATGCAACTTATTAGTTATACAGACAGATATGTATATGTAATTGTATAGAAACAAGTTATGGGTAATTCATTCGGACATGAATTTGCTCGAGGAAATTGTTTTTAATACAAAATATTTTGGTAAGCTTCCGTATCGGAAATTATATTCGTATGTATGTAATTTAATTAATTTTATTTTTTTTATTAAAACTAATATTTAAAATAGAATTGAAAAAACCACTGCGATATTAAAATGTAAAAATAAAATGCTGTTATAATAAAATAATTTAGGCAAACAAAAATAAAAAAAAAAAAAAAACAGTCTAATAAAAACAAATAACTCGATTATATTTAATATATTTTTAATTAAGTAGAATCGTATGAATATTTTAAGTTGGTGTGTGTAATAGCATATGTGTATTATATATGTGCGTATTAGTGAGAAAATGAAATGCAAAATTCTTTGGCTCGGCTGTTATTCAAACGATATAATGTCTAATAATAGTTTTCCATTGCACCATGTCACCCATTATAAGAATTATAATACATATCCATTGGTAAAGTTTACCTGAAAAATGTTTATACCCATAGAACATAGATAGAGAATAGAGTTTGGGTATATAACAAAATTCAAATAGCGAAAAGAAATTAAACCTATAAATTTTACACTTTTCCGTCCAAAAAGTGTTGGTATGTTTTAATAACAAGCAAGAGAAAATTTGTCGTTTATTTTATTATATCGCGCTAAAGGAATATGGACACCTGAGCAATGAAAACCATCATATTATATAGTAGAAATGCATAGGAGACCTGGTGAATGGGCCAAAATAACTATATTTATGAAAGAAATATATGTTATATAGAAAGTATTTTGCACCCAAGCTCAAGCCCCTAGTTTAGTGAAAATAACAACAACAACATTAGCCAGATATATATTAAAGACTATATCTGGTCGGAATTCTGCTAGAATCTATATGTATATAGGATATACAGATAGGTGAAGTCAAGTCAAACTTTGTCGCCAAAGGAAATCTTCGCACAATATATACATTATTATAGACGTAGCTAGTACTTATATTCAGTAAATTTATTTACGGTATAGAGTAATAGGCACATTATCTACAAATACATTTAGTATAGGATAGGTACCTCGATTTCTATATATACTATATAGTATATATATATATGTGTAAGCATGCGATTCTATGATAATATATTTTAGTTCTATTGCACTTACCTTAATTATACACAGAGCTTTAAATTCAAGTAATTTGGTAAAGTTTCTTCGTAGCCCAAAAACTTGATGCAAGGATATTATAGATAGTGAAATATGTTTACGTATATTTTAGTTATAATATTATAGACATACCATTAGTATATGTATATCTTGTCTGCATATAACAAAACTATGTGTATATAAGTAATTATTGTCGGATGAGCATCTACTTATTTTATTATGAAGTTTGTTAGTTATGTACAATATATTTATTGATGATATTGAAATTTTAAAGTTTCTATGTAAGTGTTGATTTAAATTTATTGTGAATATAATGTGATTTTATTAATGCTGGTAAAAGATTGATATTCATATTATTTATTAATATTATTCACACAACGAAACATATATTTATCTGTTCAAATATTCTATTACGAGTCTATATATACCTACTCCAGTTAATTGAAACGATAAATTTTCGAAAGTTTTATTATGTATTATTTATATATGAGTTTACGAATACCAAATGTATTTATTTCTATTATATAGTTAACGTACGTATAGTTGTGCATTGTCACTTTAAAATATTCAGAAAGCTTAATTTTTGGTATGATAACAATATAGTTGTCAATTATTTATAAAATTATACGTACATACATATATTCATTGTTAAATTATGAAAACCTTGTTCCATTTTCATATATTAATTTTTAATAGAACTAAAAATGTAAACCCAATATAATGCTTAAATATTTATACGCGCGGCGTTTACATATTTTCATTTTATTTAATTTTGCTTCGGTAATGTAATTCTGTGTTTAAATTCATTTTCGATTAATTTTAAATTTATCTTTTTATGTGACCTTTACATTATTAGTTAATTCTTCCATTAAATAATAGAAAACAATTTATGTTTGCTTCTATCGTACAGAAAAGGAAAATGTTCTACGAGACATCACCAAAGAAATGGAAAAAAAACCAACTCTTAAAATATTTAAAATTTATTTGTACGTTGTACATGATTTTCCAGCTCATTTAAAATCCATTAAAAACAAAGTTTAAATGCAGCATAATAAAAACCATTGCACAAATAATTTTTCTTTTATATTCATTACGTGTCTTTAATTCTTTTTATATCCACCAGCACCATCACAACAACGCCGTTATATCCTATTTTATGTTTAGTGCTACACTCCAATATATACATAATATATAATCAAATATGTATGTAAAAGTTAGTACATTTTTATAAGTAAATGAAAATGAAAAGTTTGCTCTTTTTCTTTTTGGTTGGACAACAGCCAAATTATGTAGGCCGGCTAAACTAACATTGAAAAATGTTTTAAAGCATTGAATTTAACTATATGCAAAATACTAACATAATGGACAGTTTGATCTTTAGTTGTTTTTAACATGACTTGATATATGCACGTAACGATCTATAGTTGTGTACGAAAACTAAATTATATTGATAATCTAAAGTTATAGCTATCGGATATTTAGATTTTAAAATATAAACTAAAACTGTACAGATGGGTAATGCTTTGTACTACTACTGAAGAACACGATTACATATATATAATATAAATATTTTTTTTTTTCACTGCGCTTCAATATTTTCAATATAAGTACAAATATTATCTGACAAAGTTTATTCGGGTCATTGAATATTTGCGCTAGCACAACATAAATATTCAAATACACTGGTTTTCTCTGCCAACTGTTTGCTTGCATTAGAAATCTCTTCAATCTAGTAAGCGTAAAGAATAAGTCCAAATCGTAATGATACCTGATTTTTTTTTTGTTATATATGTAGATAATGCTAATCTTTTGCTTTCAATTTGTATGTAAACAAGGAATTAAAAGAAGATAGTTGATACAGTGGTGTTACCAAATAGCATTTCATTATTTCGTTTCATAACATTCTTCTTAACATTCTCCAAAATTTCACTATAAATTAATTTCATTACATATTACAAACATTGCATTGGTTTTTTAAGATAATATATTCCATTTTTTAAAATATTTTTTCATTTTTTTGAAAAAAAATCAGGTATAGATCGATTTAGGAAAAAATTATCCCGTGACTTGTCGTTTTCGGCGCGGTTATCCGTATGTTATATGAATGGCCGCATATATTATAAAATTAAAATAAGTATATTGAAAAAAGTAAAAAAATTGTTTAATTATATGTTTATTTTTTCTGCTAGTAGGTATAAATGCTCACAATTGACAAATTTATTTTTTGAAAACTTTCATACAAACAGGCGTGGGATTACCGCCGAAACGACGTCTGGCGGATATTTTTTTTGCTTAGTTTGCGTTCGATCTATTGATTTGACAATTATTTTTTTGTTGAATACTTTCTTCTGGGTCTCAGGATTGGCCGGGCGTATTTTTATGGTCGATATACCAAAAGACGCAGAATTTCTTTTTGACAAAATAATTCATACTGACATTTTTTTTTCTCCGGAGCCAATTTTTTTTTTCGGTTTTTGGTTTTTGAGGTGGTACTGCCCTCTTTCCTTTTCTTACAAAAATGAATTCGCGTACCAATCCATTGGCAGTTTGTTTTTTTAATTATTGTATTTCAGTTTCAATAAGTATAATTGCAAAACAATAGGTGCGTTTTCTATTTACCTGAAGAACTGAAGTCCATCAGTTGTTTTGCATACGATACGGTATATTCATTTATAAAAAAATTAATATTGCGTTGTTGAGTAACTAAAAAATAAATAGTAAGGTATTTAAATAAATAATAAAGCATTTTAAATTACATTAAAATATTCATTTTAATTGTCATTTAAAGTACTTTTTTAATTATTATTTTATTTATTTATTTATTTTGTTCTGATTTATAATGTTTATATTTAACACTCATTGAATCAATAAAATAAATTAAAAAATAGCTTTCATATAATTTATATAAATTCAATGTTAATATTTTCTTTAATCCTTTAATATCAAATTGTGATATATAATGCGCTTTACTGATTACATTTTGAAAATAAATATGATTTAATGCGTTACCAACAGATTCAATTTAAGAAAAGAAAAACAAGAAAAACTATTAAAATTGGATTAGTATTCAATTTAAATTTATTAGGGCTATGAATTTTCTGTTTAGTAAAATAAATACAATTCTTTAGTATTTTTGTGCAGTAAAAACAGTGACCGATCACTAGTAGCGGAGCCCCTGTTTAAAAAAAAGGTATATCACCCTATTGACCACTTATTCGGATTTGCCATAGGAATTACCATATATTGTTGAGAGTATTTACCAATATTGAATCG
>JAABKK020046313.1:0-40502 GCA_011634745.2 Catotricha subobsoleta | reverse complement strand
TTTTCTGTTCAAAACCTGGAAAAAGATACTATTTTTCGCCAAAATCGACAGAGGGTAAGATTTTTTTCAAATCTCAGTATGTATGCCTGTATGTATGCCTGTAGGTGTTTTCATGACCGTGCGCAAAATCGACAGTTTTGATTTTTTGATTTTGAAAAAAAACGAGTTAATGTATTTGTAATTAATTTGAAGAAAACATGTTGATATTCATTGAGCATATTTTCAGACCAATAAAATCAAAATAAAAAGTGTTTATTTTTTATTTCAGTTTTAATTAGTCTGAAAATATTATTAATGACTATAAATATGTTTCCCTTAAATTAATTACAAATATCATAATTGTATGATTAACTAAAATTAATATACTTATTATCACCGTGTTAAAATGCATTTTAATACTTGAATCATACGACGTGACGTCTGGCGGGAACATAGTTTGGGCAAAGTCTATTGTTCGACGCTTCTTGATTTTATACCCTTCTCTGAGATAACAGTAGTGCCCGTTTTAAATTCACATTAAAGTTTTGCTTGTTCTGAATAAATCGTATGCTATAATCAATATTATTCCATATATGCGGTGCCCCATTACGAAATGACATTTGACCATATCTATTATTTGACTGAATTATATTAAGATAATTTTGATCGTGAGCGCGTGTGCCATTACTATTAAATGAAACTATATCCGATAAATAATTTGGTGCTCGATTATGAATTATATTATTTATTATATTTGCTGAATGCAATATACGCCGATTTGCTAGTAAATGGATTTGAAATCATAACAAACATAATCTCACATTAGTACATGTATCACCAATAGAGATCACACTCAACACTTAATGGAGTGCTACTTTTGGATTAGTTTAACTCAATATACCAAACGTCATTGACAAACTGTCAGAATGAAGAATATAAACATAGGAACGTGCTAAAAATATATTATAAACTCGAATTATAACATTAACAATGTTATTACAAGCACTTTAAACATGACCGATTTAAAGCCAACCGTTTTAACATTTGAAAGATTAGAAGAAATTGAGAATCGTGATATTAATGATATATTCGACGATATTGTCTTAAGTGAAGAAAAATTAATTGAAAAAAGTTATCAGGCAGGTTTTGAGAACGGTGTTGCTGCTGGTAATACTGAAGGATATCATTTAGGTTATCATCGTGGCGCTGAATTTGGCGCTGAACTGGGTTACTATTACGCAGTTTTGTTACATCATTCAAGAAAGCAACAACCTGAAAAGTTAAAGAAAGCCATTGATGCATGCTTGGCATTAATTGATTCATTTCCGCGAACGAATGACGAAAAAATTGACTTTTTAGAATTAGCTGATACTATTCGAGCACAATTTAGAAAAACTTGTGCTCTGCTAAAAATTAACGGAAAATATCCTGAGGCTGATCAATTAAGTTTTTAAATTTTAATTCGCTTAACACCGACTAAAAAAATATGACTGCGAAAATGTTAAACATTTCAGTTTTGGAACAGCGTTTAGATAAAATTACAATATTTTTAAAACCATATTTGTCTTTCGTTAATTGTCATATGGTCGATTATTTAACTGACAATTTATGGATAAAATATATTCCAGTTGACTTGCAAAAAGAGATTAAATGTGAAGCAGATATAAAAAATGCAATTGAAGAATATTGGTGTCACAGTATTAATATTAAAAATAACTTAAAATGCAGCTGTTCCGAATTTATAAACCTTCGAGCATATTTAAAGGAAACGCAAGAACATTGTCTTGATGCAATGGAAGATCTTTGGCTAACTCCGCAAGAGGTGAAATTGAAAATTGATTGTGAAACAAAAGAAAATGAATCCTTACGAATTGTTGAATTTATGTCCGAAAAAAAAAATCATGAAGTAAATATTTTTCAATTTATACTTAATTAAGTTTAAAAATGTATGGTTTTTACTAATTTCATGTTTTTAGGTTGAAATAACAGCTGATGTGGTAGCAAATTTATGCAGAATTGGTTCCAAAAATGGAGAAAAATTGTTTGTTGTTGATGCCGGTGATGGTAAAGGTTATTTGTCATCTCGCTTAGCATTAGAATACGATCTGAAAGTGTTGGGAGTTGATGCTAGTTTTAGCAATACAGCAGCCGCTTTAGAAAGGTGTGAAAAGTTAGAGGTAATATATTCTCAATATTTTTTTCACCTTTGTTCTTGAATTATCTTTATTATAATTATTTTTATAGCGATCTTGGAATGCTTTAACAAGTCGAGCGCAGGACATCCAAAATGGAGTTGCTCAAATAAAACTTGGAAGAAAAAAAAGACTACAGCAGAAGCAACAACAACGGAAGTCTATCGATTTGCGTAATAAACCCGAGAAAAGTATTAATTACAAAACCATCAACCACTTTATAACGGCAAAAACTGATTTTCTGGATCTTATCTTTGAAAATTTTCCAGCGATTAAAGATCCGCTACATGGTATTTGTCTAACTGGTTTGCACACATGTGGAAATCTAGCACCGACGTGTTTACAAATATTTACTGAAAGCTCACAAATTTCCTCCGTATGCAATATTGGATGTTGTTATCATTTGTTGACGGAACAGTACTCCAACGAATATGATATTCCTGTTAACAATACTAGAATCAGGCCGAGCGCCAATGATGATACAAATAAAAATCAAAAAATACTTATAAAAAATGATAGCGATTTTGGTTTTCCAATGAGCAAATATTTAATTGATCGTAAATATTCATTAGGGCGGAATGCTCGCATGTTAGCTGCCCAGTCAATTCATCGTGTTGTAAATGCAAAAGAATTATCACATATTAACCTATTCTATCGTGCTTTATTAGAAGTACTTATCAAAATAAAATGTCCAGAATTCAAAGATAGTATTGTAGTTGGTCGAAATATAAAATGTAAAAATTTTGCTGAATATACAAGAAAATGTTCCCAAAGAATCAAATGTCTTGACTTTAATGATATAACCGATGATGAACTGAATCAATTATTCACAAAGTATGCAGCGAATTCAAATTACTTAAATTTATTTTATTTGATTCGATTGTCGATGGCACCTATTTTAGAATCGATTATTTTGTTAGATCGACTACTGTATTTGAGGGAATCTTGTGCGAATAGAATCGAGGCCGGTAACAATATACAAAATTCGTATTTAGTGAAATTATTTGATTCAATTGTGTCACCACGTTGTTTCGGTATTATTGCAATAAAATAATTTGAAAATTATTATTAGAATTTTTATAATTGTGTATCAAATCAATATTTCTTCTAGCTGTTGGTTAAATATTTATTAAATGAAACCCATATATTATGGTTTATTAGGATTTAATATATTTTTGCAATGATATGTAAATTTTATAAATAATTTGATTAAAAGCTTTAAAATATAATTTTCGTTTTTTTATTGAAGATATTTTTTTTCAGTTATGATAAGTTAAACCTTAACATTGTGTTGAAAAAAGAAAAAAATAACAAATAAGGTGTTAATATGGGAATCAAATTGATCTATATTAATTTACATTGACACGGCGAAGCCTCAAAGAGAAAAATCATTTATGATCGAACGCCCATTTATTATTGAAGACGAATATTTATCTAAAACATACTCCTAACTAAAGAAACTTATTTTTATAACATTATACATATTACCCAATGCCCACCACAAAAATTGCTTTTTCAAAACTGAATTTATATGCACTGGAAAAAAAAGTATTATATATTTAAAATTGTATTTTGTGCAGACACTAGAGGACTATTGGTATTATGTATACCGTGTATATTTTAAAAATATTATATAATTAAGTACCTATCAAATTGTAAAATAAACATGCTGAGAGATACTATATTGACACTGGGTGTGGATTAACATTTCCCTAGGTGAAAAGAAATCGAAACAGTTAATTAATTTAGAAAAACTAAAATCCAAATTTATCTTGATTTAAATATTGTTTTTTTTTTTATCTAATAATTAATTTAATTTGTATTATTTATTTATTAATCAATTATTTATTGTAATATAATATATTCAATGACAATTAAATCAACCAATTATTTAAATACAGTATTTTTATTTTTTTCTATATTTATTTATTTATTTATTATACATCAATGATATTTTTTAGTTATTACTTCAATAAATTTCCATAATTTTTATTGTATTTTTATAATTTATTTATAGGTTTATAAGATAATAATTACATAATATAAATATTGATTTCTTTGTTTTGTTAATTAAATTACTTAGGTTTTTAATTTAAATGGTTATTGGTTAATTAAATTAATAAAATAATTTCAACGTTTTTCATAATTTTTATTTAAATTATTATTCCTTTTGTGTATATTTAATTTTTTTTAATTTAAAATAATAAAACTATAGAAAATTCAAAAAATTAGAGATACAATTAATTGATTGAAAACAGTTTATGATTAAGTTAATCAAACATCAATTAATAAAGAAACAATTATATTCAATAGCGCATTTTAATTTTTCTGAAAATTGTAAGTGGGCAATTAAGAAAAAATATTTAAAACAAAAACCAGGCAGATAAAGATTTATTGTTTGTGTCGTCAATTACTCAAATCAATTTTAATTCGAATTTATTGAATGGTATTCGTATTAAGAATAATCCATTAATTAATAAAAAAATACAATTTAATAGAACAGAAGAAAGTGAAGTTAATTAACGCTTAATTGAAACCGTAATGATGAAGAGATTGATAATTTCAAAACGACCACAAATTAATCTCAATTGATTCAGAATTTATTTTGTAGTGTATTTTCTTCATATAACTATTTTACTTTCAAATAACATATCACATCTCATAGTTTTTTTTTCAAATTTGTTTCACGGATGTTAATACAAATTACTTGAATTAATTTTGTTTACATAAAAATATCGGCACTTTAATTCTCTTTCACTTTGGCGCTAACGATGATTTTAATTATATTTTTGATTACTAACTATTACACCATTGTCCCATTTCCCCCCTCAGATCAAGCGACACAAAAACTAGAATAACTAATATTCAGTTCTCATTATTGATTGTTGTCGTTTTTCTAATAAATTCAAAATTATTATTACTTTGAACGCTTCTTCATAATTTATGCTTACGACCATTTTCCGCAGAAACACTGCGCAAATCAATTATCATCCTATCTATCATTTTATCAAAGGCGTTTTATCATAAAAACTATGCCGCAAATTTAATGTTTAATAATCCATTTTTTTTTCACTTCAGATTAAAAATAATGACAAGACTAGATATTAATATTTTGCATTATACATTTAAGTATTACAATAAAATAAAATATAAATGACATTAAATTAAACTGTTTTGGTGCTTTTTTTTCTCTTTCTGATTTACCTAGCTTATCTTGAACAGACAAAATAAATTCTACATAAATATTTAAACATATTTTCATTCTCTTATTGTTTTTATTCCTTTTTTTTTTTTTGATTAATATTTGATAAAAGATTATAATTTATAATAATAATTAGACGTTGGTATTTTTACTTGTATTTACATGAAGAATTAATATATGGGGTGTAACAGTTAAAGTCCCCAGTCTTTTTTTTGTTTTTTTTTTTAAATATCATAGACACGCTTTTAACATCCATGGGAAAGTTGTAGAGAACGAAAGAGATTGATAAAATAATATAATGAAAATAGTATAAACGTTGACCATTTTTAAATAGCATTATGTGCCGTATATGGTAAAATATTTTGATAATTATTCAGTCTAGTTGATTTAGCCATAGGTTAAAAGTATTATTTGTATCAATCCAATATACAATCGTACAGAAATCATCTTATATGTATCCATACACCAAAAGTAAATGGAATTCAATTTATGAACTTGATAATTTAATATAAATAAATGTTCACGTCATACATAAAGCTATTCGTTCCAATTGAAAAATAAAATGGTCTAAATGTATATAACATTTTTTTATACCTATTTCGATTTTATCTAGTTTATCGTTCACGACAACTTTCTTGTAGACGGTCTTAAGCGTATCTATGATATTTTTAAAAGATTAAAAAAAAGATTTGCGAAGTTTAACTGTCACAGCCTGTATAATATTTTTATTTTTATTTTTTTATATATATGTGTAGTGTACGTATATTGTATTGTATATATATATTTTTTATGTTTACTTTTATACGATTAATTATTAAATACATTACATTAGTTACATATTACATTACATACATTATCGATTTTTGTGTTTTTATTGTTGTCTCTGATAATAAATAATAAAAAGGAATATAATAATATATAACAATTTATTGCAAATAAATATCTCCTAAAAAAAAATTATTTTTAAATAAATGAATATTTAATTGGTAAATTATAAGAATTTGATTAAGACGTATTACCAGAAAATTTTCAATAAATTTTAGACTTAATTAAATTGAAAATTTCCATCAATAAAATATCATTTACTTGTGCGTAGACATCTCGGTTTTAAATTGCATTTAGAATTTCATTTTATAACGTGCATTTTTCTGACTCCCATTCCCATAATCAATATATGCCTATTTTATGGAAGCACAACCGGAATCGTTTTAAATTTCGGTTCTTTTTTTTTTTGAGTGCACCTATTGCAGAATCGATATTGGTCTGTGATTGATGAAGGTCTGAATAATGCTTTCGAACCAAATAAACCAAAAAATATCGAACTTCAATTCATGATTTAATGAAACAGAGCTATAATTAAATATATTTCTTGTAATGTATTGCGGTATTAATTTGTTGACAAATAAACATCTGACACAAGGTAAAAAATAAAATAATTTTAACAAAAATGAAATACAATGAAATAATAAAATTATTTATAATTATTAATTGGCACAGAGTACACCAAAATCGTAATTATTTTTTTTTTTTTTTAATTTTTATTTTTTTCTTTAATATTGACATTATTGAATACTTACTTATTCTCATAAAATACGATTAATCTAACTAATTACAAAAATATAACAAGGTATTAACCCTATTCCTCCACTATCTTCTGAATTATAATTTATTTTTTTTGCAATTTTTTATTTTTTTTTACAATCAATATTATTTTTTTTTATTTTTTATTATCTCAAATTATTATTTCATTTTCAAAATTTAATAAACATTTGGATTGGTTTTTAATAATACATAGTTGATTATCTTTTGGTTGTCGTAACCTCAATTTTAAATATATTTCTATTTACATCAACGAGCAAAATTTCCATACAATGTGATTGATGCTCATAAATTAATACGAAAAGAATGATAAAAATTGATCACACATCGTAATAGCATTATTGTATTGTTGTTACCGTGCTATCGTTTCGTTTATATTCATACAATTTTATATTTGAAATAAACTTAACATTAAATTGGATCATTTTATTTTTCGTTTAATTTTTGTTATTTCTTTTGTTTCTATAAAGTTTATTGTGTGAATAAATATAACTAAATTTAACTTTAAAAAAAAAATCAATTGAATGAATGAATAGGACAAATATATGATTTAAAAGTTGGTATCATCAGTATCGGATGCTGGCCATAATTTTTAAACTTCTGTTGAACGTCCACTATTAGGTGCACCCGTTCCTTCATCAGACTTTGATAATTTTCGTTCGCGCTTATTAAAAATGCCACCTAAAAAGCTTGGATGTTGCTGACCTGGATGACCTCCACCACCAATTAATATCGGTGCTACCGCATTAGCTACAGCACCCAAACCAATTACGTGTGGATGTGGCTGTTGTGTTTGCTGTTGTATAAGTCGTGTTTTCGTATCGCTCCGTGATCCTGTACTGGCTGACGTTGACTGAAATGATATTGACATTCCGCTGTCCAATGAACCAACACTACCACGTCGTTGGGGTTTTTCATTTCCAACTGAAAAAAAATGCAATAATTTTTTTTTTTATTATTATTTTTGAAATTCATTTGCCAACCTCGTAAATATATTTTCAATTAAATCAATGAATCTTGAAAATAAAAACAACAAAATGATATGTGTCTCTTATAAATTTTGTATAAAATATTCGTAACGAATTCTTCATACGAAAATCAAAATAGTGAGATTCACTTTTTTGATATATAATCATAACAAGTGATTTTTAGTAATGTGGTAATTATGCAAGTGTGGTTAATGGAAATGACTTTACGTGCAAATTGTAAAAGGCATATTTATTATTTTGCCACTGATAGAAAGAATTCTCTTCATATCTTCCATAATTATATGTACTGAAAATTCTTTAAAATATGTTTCAATGGCAAAAGATAAAAAAAGAAATCCATGATTTTACAAAAACTGACGTTGAATGAATGTGTGTGTGTGTGTATGTGTATTTAATTGAATGAATTTTAAATGTGTGTGGTAGAAGAAAAATTTGATATCAAGAAGTACTTTAGTGTTTTCCTAATTGCATGCCACATTTTTTTTTTGTCAAATTCAACGGCAATACAATGTGCAATATAATATTTGAATGGCATCATGTACAAGTCCTAAAAACTAGCTATTAATAAATAGAAATAAAATTCAAAGAAAAATTAATTAATTCAACGAGCGCTATAACATTTAGTGAGAGTGGATAATCGAGTAGAATTAAGTGCCTCAAAATAAATCATAACAAATGAACATTTCATTACCTACAATTATTATATGACGTTGTCATTAATCGATTAACAAATGTAAATCCATACCTCGTCATCTTTTTTAATATTTGCTGGATTTTTTCTATTGATATTCGTTGGTTAAATATGTACGCGCTAATTTATTATATAAAAACATATTACCAACAAGATAATATGTCTGCGTTACTTCTAAATTATTTTTAGTTTCTAAAATTGTTTTTTTTTTTATTAAATTTCGTAGTTTTATCATAGTTATTTGAAATTATAAATAGACTTCACCAGGTATCAATCTGGAGAATCTGATGATTACTGAAACAATAACAATAAATACGTAATAATGAAATGATAATGATTTTCAATTTTTGTATTTATGTATATAGCGGGCATGCTAACTCTTAAAGTCTTAAATCAGATATCATTTATATACATTACACAAGTCTACAGATTGACATGATTTTAACGTTTTTTGAAGTATTTTTTCCTCCTAATTTCAAATTTGACATCCAAAAAATTGTATCACGTTATATTTTTGGAATCTTTCATTTCTTATTTGTATGGGAAATGCAGATGTTTACTAAAATTTCAAAAAGTTCTGAAACAAATATTCAAATTCAAAACGATGGGCAACTGTTTAATTGTGATACGCAATTTTAAATTGTCAAATTCGAACTTAGTGCAGAAAAATACAAAAAATAAAATAGCTTCTCATGTTCTAGCAGCAACAATTTTGTAGACTATTGTAATAAAGTGAGTTATTGGCTGATATAGACTTATATACAAGAAAAGTGGCTGATATAGACAGACTTATATACAAGAAATTACATTCGGTAGAAAGTATTTAGATTGGTTGCAGTAGAGACAGAACTAAATGAAAAATATGTAAAAGAAAATTTGAACAGCATTCTTTCGTTATTTATATATTACGTCCTTGTCAAATTTTTAATATTTCAATATTGTAGACTGTAATATTGATTTCATGTCTTCAATTAACATAAATATTATTCATATTTGCAAATAAATTGCTTAATGCTATCCAACTTAATAATTGATTTCAAATTTAGCATTCATTATCTTAAAATGGAATTTAATGAAATGATTTTATTCAAGTTACAATGTGATTTCATGATATCAGATTTCTCATTCTCTCTTCTCTAATGACATTTTCTTTTTTTTTTCATTGTATTTTAATGCAAAAATTTTAAATAAAACTAAACAAAAATAATAAACCACACTTACAAAGGAAACTTGGCTATCAAGGAGGCAAAATAAAAGATAAACAGAGTTATTTAATTGTCCTCATCCTAGAAATATAAACAAAAAATAAACATAAAATGTAACATACGCAGAAAATTAACAACGCCTATAATTTATAGCGTCTATACTTCAATCAAATTTTAATCTTTTAATTAAAAAGAAGAATATTTGTAGTTTACACACAGATTCATCATTGATTAATACAAATTTTACAAAATAGAACTTAAGCATCGCGATAGACGAAGTTAGCATCAGTGATCAGACAAAAAAAATGTATTTCGTTATAAATAAAATGAATGGTATTTGATTTGGTTAATTTAATACCGCATCCATTTTTATACTTACATTGTTCATGCATGTCAAGCAGTGAATTGCTTAGAGCACTTCTTTTAAGCTGAGCCTCGTGTTGATTTTCATTTTGTGGAGATTGATATGGGCATGGACATACCTCAACATCAGCAACGCCACTATCACGATTTTCTGAACTACCGCTACCACCACCACGTGATCCTCTTGCAGATTTTTGCCGGTCGAGCTCTGCTTCGATACGTAATGTTTCCATTTCGTCCATTTCACTAATTGACTCACGTAAATCTTCAGCAAATTTACATCGATCGTGTTCATTACGTGCATTAAATGTAACCAATATTTTGCCATCTACTTTTTGTGATAATCGAATACAGTACGGATAATCTAAATTAAAGAGTCGGAATATTAGTTAGATCAGATCCGATTGAAATTAATTATTATTGTTTATTTAACTTACTTGGCACATCCAGTAATGTGACAACCATTCCGCATAGTGGAAAACTAACTCTAAACGTATACGTAGCTGAATTCTTCTTTTTATTAAATATTTTCGTAATAACTAAAAGATCGTTGAACAGGAAAACTTCCCGTTGATGAACGCCAGGACGTTCTTTTTTATTAATGTCTGGTATTTCGTATAAACGACAATAACAAACAAGTCGTCGATGAGGCAAAGCCAAATTTGGTTTTTTCCCAACAATTGTAGCTTGTACTTTCATCACTTGGGTCATATGGTCCGAGCCTGGTTTAAATTCATTAACTTTGACACGTTCGTATATGCCCATAAGCATATCACGGTCAATGTCATGGCAGTCATCGATGCCACGAAGATTTTTTATAAAATCATCGACACGCATGCGTCGTTCGGGCTTTAAATTTGGTGTATGTAGATCGGTATTCAGCATTATTATAGCAAATGCCATTACAAAAACCTGTAAGGAGCGTAAAAAAAAACAATTAATATAATTTATAAAAAAAAAATCATATCTTCCATACCGTATCAGATGATCTTAATCGAGCTATTACATCCGAATTGCATTGACAATATCGCTGTGAAAATATTTCCATCAGTCTCTCAATTTTTTGAGCTTCACCAGGCATTCTAAAATATGCTTGAAATTTTCTAAGTGCAACATCAACTTGCATACCGGAAAGGTCCAGCTCGCCGGCAAAACATTCCAAGACAGCCATATTAAATGAATTTTGTAAATTTCCCAAATATTCTCCAATCATTTGTCGTGATAAACCTTTTCGAGAAATTAAAAATCTGGCCACACCCTGTGGTGTATTTTCTAAGAAACCTCTTCGTATTAAATATGCTATGCCTTTTTCGGGCTTTTTATTAAACAAATTTAATCCAACACGATATTGTCGTTTTCGAATTGTCTCTGACACTTTGTAACTGGTCGGTGTATTTAATTGTTCATGTTGTTCCATTGAATATTGAGCAGCACTTGTATGTGAATTCAAATATTCAGTATCAGTTGAACCACAGCCAGAGCTTAAGTGATCTGGTGACTGTGCAATCATAACACCTTTGCGTTTCCATTGTGGCGACGTGGATCTATCAGAACCAATATCACAATGTATTCGTTCAGCACTGCTGTCACTTCCAGATGATTGTACAGAGCTTAAGCTACCGTTTTCCGCTGTCTTACATAATCCATTGGGTCGAAGTGCACGGGTTGGATCATATCCACGTTGTTGTAGAGTTATTGATGATGTTCGCTTTGGAACTTCTGGTGGAACTCGCTTACTTGCAGCTATTTGTGCACTTGTACGAGGTCGCATATAAATTTGGGCAGCTGAATAATATGGCTGGATAGGACTTTGGTTTTGATGTGAATTCCATGAAGAGTTCATTGATGAATGCGGTGAATCAACTTGTGAACTTGCATTTAAACTAATATCTTGTGGACAATACTGTACTACTTGATGTGTTTGCGGTGGCTGGAATTGTTGCTGTTGATATTGTTGCGGTGTTGGTGTACTATAATAATGTTGTTCGGCATGTAATAGATTAACATGCGGATGTGAATGTTGATTCGATTTGGTCCAACATGATGTTGGTGGCATTGGCGATGAGTTACCCGACTGACTTCGAGGAATTGGTGATGCGTCCATACTTCGACGTTCACGTAATGACATTGATCGTACTGGTGTAACACGAGCGCCCGCAGGTGTTGCAGTTATTGTAGCACAAACACCTCGTTGCTGTGGACTTCCTGTTATATCTTGTTCACCGTTGCCACCTCCACTTATATTAACACCATATGCCGATGTCAATTGCTGTTCGTCTATGTATTCTGATTGTGATTGATTTTGTGATGGTAAGCGTCGGCTTAATCGTTTTTCTGCTTTGGCCATTGCTGTAATTGAAGCGAATTTTTTGACCATTGTGTAATGCCGAAAGGCACGTTGAATTGTGATAGCAGCATATCGAGCTCTTATACCGCCATATTTACGTTCAAGAAGTTCAAGTTGTTTATCCAGCAAATCTTGGGAGAGTTCGTACCTGTAAATTATAAAAAGGAATGATTGTTAAAGTCTTGTATTTCTATTTTCACAATAATCAAATATTTCAAAAGTATATTGTTTTCAATTAATTTTGCTTTTAAAAATTATATCAAAAGTGTACCAATTATTTTTCTAAATGGTAACTCATGAAGCCATACTGTTCATTCGTTTTACCCAGTCCGTAACTAACTTAAATAAACAAAAACTAATATTTTAAATGGGGTAGAAGTGTGAATATTGCATTTTAAAATCTAAAATGAACAACATAGAACATTTAACAAATAACATATCGCAGTGCTGTAGCATTTAGATTAAATTATATTTATAGTTCTATTGAAGACAAACTCCTCTCAGTCTTACATCTAGTATGTACTTGAGATTGTTTGTTTAAATTTAATTGCCTACTCTAAATAAATGTAAATTTGTTCGTTACTTTTTTTATCCTATTTTTGTTAAAAACTATAAAATTGTCTTTCACACATCAAACGAAAGCGAAATACGAACGATGTAAATGAAACGCAGTTGAGAATCGTAAATGCAAGTGTAAACTAAAATACTAATTTAATATTAAAACTAAAGAGGCAGGGTTCTATTTGAACATTAAATACACTTTGAGAGAATAAACGATTGTCGTAGGTTTAAAACGTTGAAAATGTCCGAATAATTGTATGTTAAATCATACGATTTATTACTAGGTATACACCTTAAATCAAATAAAAAAAATGTGTTTTCTTGTAGAATTTTTAACCTAAATTAATCAAATTGCATCAGCCTACTAGCCCTATATATAGTAAACCTATATTTTTGTAATCATAATTTTCAAACCCTGCAATATAAACTACGTACGGAAGTATATTATAGATAGACAACACATAAACAAAAGCATACGTTTTATGGACTTGTTTCATTTAATTATTTTAAGATCTCGAATATCTATATTAGTTCCGTAGTTCAAAAAAAAAAATAAAATAGATAAATAAATAGTAAATAAACGAAATTTCTTTATAATTTTTTTTCCTGAAATTTATTTAAGTTAATTAAATGATCAAAACCATAGATATCATAAATAGAATACAAAAAGTTTTTTGAACTTTCATCTTGCATTTTTATTAGTTTATTAAGATTAATAATGGGAAAAATAAATAAATAATAGAAAAAACAAACAAATAAACAAAAACAAAAATAGTAAAAGTGAACGCGCAAAAACTCACAATACAAAAAAATAATTAATGAAAAGAAATCTTTTAATTTTCTTTCGTCACTATTTATAATTAAATTTTCACTGATTTTATTTTTAATAGAAAATTTTAAAATACAATAAAGTTGATGTGGTCGTGCAGACATTGAGTTAGATTTTATAGAAAGACGACAAAGACAAAATAAATTTATTAAAATGGATTTGCGTTTGTGTATTTTCAATTCATTTCATATACATATTTAGATCAATTGGATAGACGTAGTTGAGAAATGAGTAGGGTTGGCTCAATTCCAAATTCAAATATTGATCATGTTTAATATTTTTATGAAATTTTCAATTAATATTGGCGTTGATTTCAGAATACGATGTGTTTGGTAAATTTTAGAGCAAATCTTGTAATTATGTACATAGAAGTTTTATTATATCCGGTCGTTTAAATGATAAAGTTTCATCATTAGATGTTAATTTTAACTCATATAACCTTTTTTTACCAGAAATGAATAGTTCAATGTTACAATTGGTTCGAAATTAAGAGCCCTCTAACAGTATCAATTCACATATTTACACAACACATATACACAATAAACAACTTAATTAAACCAAACAAGATTTTTCTGCTATTTTAATTCAAAGAAATGAAACATCTTATATTTTAATAAAAACAAAAATGGGTACACTTTGCATACCAAATAAATTTAATTTCTAACGTACAGCAAAATTTAGCATCATATTTAGATGATTGATTGTCTTGGTGGTGGTTTGATTGTGACAATATTATTGTTTCGTCTTCGCGAAACAATGATTTTTGTTGTTCAATTGTTTTGGATGCTTTCGATATTGGCGAGCTGGGGGTTGATGACAATGATGGTAAAACTGTGGCAGATGGAGTATTGGATGATGAGATCGTAGACGATGATACTAAAGCAACTTCATGCTGTTTTTCATCATCTTGCGATGCCATTGGCGACAATATTAAAGAAATACACGATTTTTGCGTTTTTGTTGTCATAGTTTAAATATTTTTGGCACCACAATTCATATATTCATCATATATCATTCATCGCACATAAGCCAACATTTTAAATTTAAATTACGTCATATTTATTTCTTTTTCATTTTTTTTTAAATTGTCACTTAAAATGATAAATTACACACTTTTCAATTTTCACTTTTACATCAACAAAATTTATTTATTTATATTTATTTTTCATTAGGTTTCAAAAATATATTCAATTTTCTATAAAAAGACACAGCTGAGCAACGTACAATGGAGATTGTGAATAAATTGCAAGAAATATTTCTACAAACGATTAAAACCAAAAACAAACTATGACTGATTAGCCTTTGCTTTCTATAATTGTTCACCATGGCATAATTTCTGAAAGTATAGTTACATACACGAAGAATTTTATGCGTTGATAACAAAAGTAAACCAAAATACCTAACACCTCTATCAAAAATTTTGCGATAATGTGATAAAGGGACAGACAATAATATAAAAAAAAGGTTCGGTCATTAAGGTTTAGCAATTTCATTAATTTTGGGTCGTGTATGTTAGAAAAACTGAATAGACATGCGGAAATCTCATGATCAACAAAAATCTATAAATGGAACTGAAATTCTTCAGCTATTTTATTGCTTTGTCTTATTCGCAAATATTTATGAATATAAACTAATGGTTCTGTCAACAAAGTACAATAAAACTGGTTGAAATAATATTAGTTGCTACATAAAAGTTATGTTGGAATTTGTAAGCTTATGAAAATTATTGTGAATTCAAAATTGTTAATGTTTGTTCTAGACTCAAAACAATACAAAACGTGTAATTCAAGTTACAATATCTCCACCACTAGTGATCCAATTTTGATATATGGCCCGCGAAATTGTAGGGTTATTAAGTATATCAAACTCAATAGATTATCAAATTATTTGTTGCAATGTTATTCATTAAGATCCGTCAATTAATACTTGGGATATATTATTGTGAGGTTTCGATTTATGTACGGGGTACATGAAAAATTTTCCCAAATGAGCCAAAAGTTCAAAATTCACATTAAATTATCTAAGGGAGTAATTGACAGGTCGTAGACTCCGTTTAGATTTCCAAAAAATCGGTCTGTTTGATAACTTTTTTGGTCAATCAACGACACGCGTGCAATGAGCAAGAGCGAGACCGACGTATACGAGTTAAATAAAATAGTGTCGTTGATTGATCGAAAAAGTTAACAAACAGACCGAATTTTTGGACATCTAAACGATGCTATTGAACATAGGTACCGTTGAACGCAGAATGGTCTGAGTTCTTAAAAAAAATCACTTCCATCATTTTTTAGTTGTTTAATGTACCCCAAAAATAGGGAACGATCTATTTATCTTTCTACAATTGTACATCCAACGGTCATACATCAAAATCGGATCACTAGCTCTTGATATGTATATTGTAAGCATTAATTTCACGCTATTTTGTTTTAGATGTACAAATACTTTATGGTGTATCTGTAATTGCAAGATGTGTCAATTAGTTACTGGACTTATTGAAGAATTAGAAACAACACGTCATTTTCACAATTCATTCCATGAATAAATATTTATTTATTCATCCCATTAACGACAATCTATCATCAAAATAAAAAAAAAAAATTGCGCCTTGACTCTAATAAACTCATAAATTAGGGTCGGGTAAAATTAGCACATTATTCTATCAAGAAAAAAGAAACATTTGCAATTTTATTCCAACAATATTGAATATCGATTTTGAATTAAGTCAACACTATATTAAAAAAAAAAAAAAAAAATTTCAAATATTTTCAATTTATGTACAAAAACTGATAAATGTTGAACAGTAAAATTAATAAATAATTAGTCTATAAAAATATATCCAATAATATACTAAATGAAAATATAATATTTTACAAGTAACAATAATTTATGTAAACATTGTGATGATTGTATTGACCTTCGATCGGTTTATGTATTTGTGGTAATGTATAATGGAAATATGTAACGTGGGTAAATAATTGAAATTATTGTTCTAATGTGGCACCACACCACAACCAAAAACATTACAAATTGTATATTTATAACACCGAATAAATTGTATTCATAATATCATATCAACCTAAGCAACCACAACCCAGACAGTTATAAAGTTTTAGTGAAAAGTTTTGTGCAACAATAAAATATTTATTATTATTGTTATTATAACAGCACGCACAACAAATGAATATAACGTATTTTAATCAATGTCAAAGCAAATTGCTCAATATTGTTTATTTATGGTTTCAGAAACAATGTTGTTGATTATGTATCGTTTTGCTTTTAAAAGAAATTAAACTATTCTTTTGGCTTTCTAAATGCACAATATCAACGTGATATTGTAAACACGTTGAATGTTTAAATATTTTAAATGGCGAACCATTGTTTCGTAGAAGTATTTAATAGATAATTATGTAATCAGTAGATTTTAGAAAAATGATTTCATCGGAACTTTGTCAACATTTCTGAATTGAACTAAGTAATGATGTATTTTACTTTTTTTATAGGGGATTATTACACATTAACTTATTCAGAATACACTTTCTACTTTGATCAATTATATTTCATAAACTATTAGCCGTATCGTTGCTACAGAAAGTTTTAATCAGTATCTGTTAGTTTATGTTATATTTGGGATCATATATGTAATATAACAACAACAATGAAATTTCTCACATACTCGTAATCATTTCCCATTTTTAAATGGAAAGATTTTATGAAATAAAGTAAGTATTCATCCTAACCACAAAACAAAACAAAAAAACGGGACCAATTAAATAAAAATGAAAATAATTTATCAATTGATCAAGTGTATAAATTCTGAATTAAATTTGAAAAATAAATCAGTTGCTGAAACAATATCCAATTTATTTCAAAATTAATTTAAAAAAAACTAAGGTTACATAATCAAAGAAATTTTATCATCAAAAAAAGTGTCAAATATTTAGAAAGATGATTGAAATTTATAACTGGAACGGAAAAGATCGTTTGGCTACGTTTTAAATTTACATAAGCAAAATACCAAAGCAAAGGCAGACCAAAATTTCTTTACAAAAGAACTCTTCAAATTATAAAAATACTTTCATATAAAAAAAAAATTCTTGCAATTATTCCATTAGCTCTCTCATTATAAATCGAATATTTTTATAAAATTCACTTTGCACTGCAGTTCCCTCTTAAAAATACTATAGAAAATGTAATACCGTGCAATTTAATGGTACCTACTTAGTGCTTACATCCGTTTTATTGCTTTTAAATAAATTCAAAACAATAAGAATTTTTCTTTAATTTGTTTAGTTATAATTTTTGTTCATTCAATAATAATCACAAGGCACTAATATTTACGAATTAAAAAGAGGCAAATTGAAAGGAAAACGTCCATCTCTTCTTTTTTTTTATGAAAATGTCACATAAATAAAGAACTTTTTTTCTTTTACATGCCTTCCATGAGAGTGCACAATTTTTTTACACACTAAAATCATAACAACCGACTAAATTTACTTCATTTTGATGAACACAGATTTTAAACCTTCATTTCGCATTAGAGCAATTAATTTGCTTTAATAATTACTTATAATAAAATGAATACCGATTATTTAACAAAATGGCGATTGAATTATGTGTCATCAGTATCACCATCAATCATCTTAGTCCAAGGTGATGACCGCGAACCTTAGAGTTTATCACTTACTTTAAACAGCTTAGCAATATACTAAAATATTTTACCAAAAACGTTAGCGATATGTGTTTTTCTTGTTCTTTTTTTTGTTTTTGTTTTAAGATATTCCACCCACAGAATAAACATACAAAATAAAATAAAATAATTATTTAAATTGTGTCCCCACGTGCGTAAAAATAACTGTTATAAAAATAACAATATTTGATATATTCTTAACTAAATATAGAGCATTGAGTGAGAAGGCGCCCGCGATTGTCAACAAAACATTATTTATTATTATTTTTTTGAAACATAAAAATATTTTCTAAATCGCATCACGTCTTAAGATTATTCTTTATTTCAACCGCTTTTCATCTAGCTTTTTATCACCACCACCGTCTCATTTTATATATAGCGTTACAGTTGTATTTGTAAAATAATAATAATGTAGAAATGCGAATTTTCCGTTTAATATACAAAACAAAACATTAAAACATTTTGGAAAACTGAAGAGAAAAATGTATATAAATAAGCAACCGGAATTTCATTTGCTAAAGAAAATGCGTCCCGACGTTTAATAACATGCGTCGTAAAATTCTCGTTACCAACTAAACAGATGAAATTTTCACGATAGTCTCTTGTTGGCGAAGATGTGTAACACAGAAACCGACGACAACAATAAAGCGCGCGACGATGAAGACGACGACGGGGTTTTTCTTAAATATATATCCATATTTCACAATCTCTTCTGTTTTCATTTTTTTTTTCATGTAAAATATTGTAAGTGTCGTCGCTGATCGCTCTACTCTACACTTTTGATACTATTAGAACGCATGTATAAATATAATATAGATTTTATGAAAGCGCTAGTATTTCTCTTCTATTTCTTAATTTTTTTTTGCAAATTTTTCTATTTTTGTTTATTTTGTTTTGTGAAGAGTAAGATATATAAATATTCTCAAATATTTATTTAAGTGCGAAAAGGAGTAGACCATTTGAATTCACAAATATGGGGAAAATGAATGTGAACAGTAGTATTTATATTTCGAATAAATATTGTTTTTGGATAAAATTTAAGTTATATACATAGTTATACACACATCAATCATACTCATGCATAAAGATACATTTCTCGTTTGGTTTTTGGAATTTTAATATTTCAAACAAATAAATGAACCGAACAGGTTGTACAATTGTACATATCCCTTCAAACATTTTTTGTCTGTGAGGTTCACACGATCATCGCCGCAGAAGGGACTTGAGAACGGTTTGTGTTCACTGTCCATCTTAATCTGATATGTACAGTGTACACAGGGCGATGATCGCAATGTGTCGCAAAATGGATACAAATACAGATCAAAATGTTTTACAGGTAAGTCTCAAAAGTAAACTTGAGCTGAAATAGAAAAATATGATATTTACAACATTTTTTCTTATTTTATTTTTTAATGCAAAATCCACAATTCATTCACATAGTTCACATTTCAATGCTTACTATATTTATTTGATAAATATATAAATAGATTTTAATTCTGTGAAGAATCGATAAATTTTTTATTGGCAAATTCAGTTAGATTTTATGCAACATATCAAATCAACTCTAACCATAAGATTACTTTCACCCATAATCAAAAGGATTTCAAAATTTTGTTTGCTTTTGCATATCGTAACTGTGAAGTTCGAAAAAAGACACTCATCTGCAGACTTACGAACTACTAATAGAAATAACTTTCAATCTACATAAGTCATCAGAAATAAAAATTCGCTAATTACACTTTTCACTTATTTTAAGTTAATACTTTCAAATTGTCATTTATAGTTAGAAAAGCGAAAAGAATATTAATAAATATGTAATAAAGTATTATATATATAGTAAAATATTATGAATGGTGTATAAGAAGATTTTGCGTTTTGTGAAATTTCGACTTAAAAATACTTGAAGCAAACGCTATCTGTATGTAGAATTTATTTAAAATAAAGATTCAACGAAGAACTACTAAAAAATATAGATTTGAAAAACAACGATTGTAAAGTAATGTAAGGTGTCCATAGGTGCGAAGAGGGCAAATAGTTGCTGTGCCTTGCGGGAAATAGACAATATGCCTATAGTGCTGAGAACACAATAGCAAGTTTATTGTCCAATTTTCGACAATACTATTGTCCAATTTCTATTGCCAATATGCTTGCAAAGATGAGTTAAAGGAAGATAGAAAGATGTTTTTTCGACAATAAAATTGCTAGTGTGTTATCTGCTTAAACTAGCTGCAATGCTCCCATGAACATAACTTAAGACATCAATTAAGCGTTATTTCCTTATGGTGTGATACGAGCTTACAAAAAACAAAACAAAACAAAGAAATATTTGATATTCTTCTTACCTTCTGCTATATTCCTTTACTATCTCTAAAGTAATGTTGGTAAAACTTCCAAAATATTTTCTAAAACAATTCACTAAACACAAACTAATCAACAACAAAAACATTCTAATTTATTACTTCCAATTAAGAATAAAAGCTTGATGTCTCTTCTGTATATACCCCCCGAGATCATCTAAAAAGCAAAATCACTCAATCGAATAAGAAAAACATAAATTTCCACTTAAGAAAATTTCATTAATCGATATCTCGAACACACATAACCTGCTTCCATTCTATAGAAAATGATATGCGAGCCCGCCCAAACACACGTTTGTCTCTACTGAATACAAAAAACTGAATATAAATACAGCGATAATTATAGTCTGCAATAAATATAAAATTAATTACGTGCGATTATTATGTGTGTGATTTTGAAGGTGCTGAATGAGTTTTAGCTATTAAGGGTATTCTCATCAAGAAACGAACATAATTAATTTTGTATCATTTCGAATGCTTTCAAATACGAATAATATTTCATAATAATATAACGCCTCCACTCCAATAAATATTCCACGAACACAAAAAGTTTGTGTTTTGATCATATTGAAGGTGCGACATTTGACGTCCCGAATATTTTACACTTTAATAGACTGTCGTTTGAATAATACGGATATTAGTTTTACTTATCACACAATTTTTTTTTACCGGATACACGACAAACATGGCACAATATTTTTCTGTAGCTGTTTAGATTCTACTGGTACAAAAAAAATAAATAAAAATCAATAGTTACTTACACTCTTAATACACTAGACACGACATATCACGTACTTACTAATGATAACAACCACCAACAAATGAGTATTAAATGAATAATTTTTTTTGTCTTTACTTTGATAAAAAAAAGAACTTTCATGAAACAATAGACGGTTGTTTACAGCTGCTTAAAATCTGATTATAATCACACGATCAGATTTACGTCATTTATTCTTAATGCAAACCACATAGTAATTATCAATAAGTACAAGAATAATGGCATAACAGCCAAATATTATTAATATGTATTTGACAGTTTTACTCGTCAACAACTAATTTACTAATAAATGTAAATGCTTTCAACGCTTTGCCAGAACAAGTAAGTAAGTTAAGCTTAAGTTGTTTGTTTGTAGACAAAAACATTTTTTTTTTGTTTTTCTTTTAGTTTTTGCATAGGAGTGCTTTTTATATTTGAGAAAAATGTATAAAATATTGTTTCCGTAATTTCGTTCCGGAAAGTGATTTTTTATTTAAATTTACAAATAAATAAAAGTAAATTATAATGATGAAGCAAAAGTCAGCAGTACTGCTGTTGTTATTTAAATATTTTATTTATTAAAAAAAAAAAATAATTGTTCGTTTTTTCATACAACAACTAACTTAAATAATAATAAAAAAAAAAATCAGCGATTTTTACAATTTAGACAAAAAGAAACGCATTTGCTTCTGATTCTAATTAATTTTTTTTTTTTAAGAATTGTTTTGCAAAATTGGAACTTTGCAATTAACTATTTTTCGGTTTTGATGAAATTGCCTAAATATTTAAATATTACTATTATATTTATTGACATAAATCCCTAATTTGAACACAATAACGTCAACTTAACTTTGTTTATTCTGTAAATTCCATCATTATTAATTCACTTCGAAAGGATTTGTAAAACTTCTACGTTTTTTTTTTTTTTTATCGAGAACTTATAGAATGTTAAGTATACAAACAAGATAAACAGAATATATAATTCAAAGCAAAATTGACAAATGAATAAATAAAATCGCAAATTTCTACTTACGCATTTTGTGTTCGCGTTCGTTTCAGTACATCTCCACCATTTCGTACCGAACCTTTTTTATGTAATGTTTGTACAGATGTTTGGTGTCCACCATGCACCTGGTGGCATATTGGATGCTGATACATCACCTGTTGTGGTGGCGTATAATGTTGCTGTTGTAAATATACATAACCGCCCGTATTACCTTGAACGGCATAAGCAGGTGACGGTCGATCAGCCACTTTTTGAGGAAAACTGAAAATAAAAAAAGAAACATTAAAATATTACACTTTGGTTGTTTTTGTTTTTTCTTAATGAAATTTATTTCTAAAATTAAATTTTAAGCAAATAAATCATATTTAAGAATATAAAATATGAGTTTTTACGTCAGTTTTTTTCACAATATTGATTAATTAATTTGTTTTATTCAATTTTTACAGACTCTTTCTTATACGTAATAGATTTTAGTTATTTCTTATCATGCGTACTTATAATTAAGTACATGGTTTTGAAATATTGTACTTTAATTGCATTTTTTTGGTATTTACTACATATTTCTATTGTAAGATTGTAAGAGAGATTGTAAGAGTACTTTAAGGATTTTAAGTATATTTCTTGTTGTAGTTTATAACATCAAGTAGATATAGATTTTAAAATACTTCAGATAAGTACAATACGTAACATAAGTAACAATACATGGTTTGGTACTTAACAAGTACCTGCAACTACAATATCTTAAAACGAAGTTCTACCAACTCTGTTTTTTTTGTTTTCAATGCTAAAAGTCAGACGCTTGATTGCCGAATATTCTTATTAATTTGAGATTGAGCAAATCATGTTATTCAATTTCATAAGAAATCACATGATTCTATTAAATAAAGTCTAACAGCTACAGCAAATTGGTAGTTTTAAAACCATCTATCTATCGAAGGATTCAAGTTTAAATATGTTTAAAATGAAAATAATTGCCATGAATATTTAATATGGACTCTTCGTAACTGGTTTCAATGTTCAACGGAATAAACTTAATCGCATAATCCAATATTAAATTTCTTGCAATCTACGTTGAATTATAAAATAAAGCCACTTTGCAATATTGCTTTGTGTACTCAAACCACGACCAGAATAATAAAATTAACCTACATAATGTTTAGACCTCTGTAAATATGAAACACTTTATTACAAAAACATCGCGTACACTTTTTCTTTAGCCACCATCTGCATTCTCTGCATAATAAAATTACATAAAAACGTAGCAGAAAGCAAACTAAAAAAAATAATAATATATATATGGCAATCATTTTCAGGTGGCTGACTTGACTGACTGAATGATTTAATAGTTTAACATTTTGATTTTTCTTTCCTATTTAAACATACTGTTTTTTTCGACCGTAATTTTTATCGCGGCGCAAAAATGATAATAAACGTGCCAGGAAAAATCATCAAATCAAATCAAATCTACTTTGCATTTCCATATTAGGTCTATTAGGAGTTATCTAACGTTTCACCATTCTTTTTTCTTTATTTTGATAACAAAAACCATTATTTTAAACTGGTGTAAGTTTTATCGAGAAAGAGTAAAAAAAAAACAAAACATATAGGCATAAAAATAATCGTTCCATTCAACCGGAAAAGTTGATGAGTGCATAATTTTTTATTTGCTTTTGCAATAGAATTAAAGTATGCAAAATAAAAAGTAAAAAAAATGTATGCCACTTGGGCAAATATATATATATATAAATAATTATATTGTTGTTTGGAAATAATGAGTTTAAGTAACATCAACTTCGAATACCTGCTGACATACTCTTTAACTTGTATCAATAACACACAGAAGCCATATAAAATATTCTAAATTATATTGTCAGAATACGAATACATAGTAAACTGTTAAAAGTGCAGGTAGATCGACCATACTATCGATTGTGCTAACCTAATGTTAAAATAAAATTGCTGCAAAATTAATGTGACATAAAAATTAATAGTGTTATAGATGTCGGTTTTGTATAAGATTTGGATGATTCCACCAAATATCAATTTCATAAATTATTATTAAATAAAATAAAAATGCTTGACTATTGATTGCTCTTTTTGACATTGAGCGAATCATGAAATAATTTTCTATTTCCATTTAATTTCTCTTCTTTATAATTTACATATATTTTTGACGCCTCGTTGTTTTTTTTTAATGTTATTTGGAAAATGTTTATTATATACGCAATTTGATTTTATTTATTTTTATTCATCACATAACATACGACGTGTGAAGTGTTTATTAGATTTGTCGCCATAATTTTCCCTAAATACATAAAATTAACTTGAGATACATTCCCGAGCAGTCATAATTATGACGTTTATTCAAAAAAGCTGTCCATTGCTCATACATTTATGAATTGGACGTTTTTTCTAAATTTGTTTAAACGTAGGAAGTTTATAAGATAAGCTTTGTTCTATAACACTTGAATATTATTTAAACCTTACGTCACTGTTGAAGACGCAATAACTTAAAATATTGATGCTAGAGTTCTATTGATTATAGTAATTTGAAACCAGCAATTATTTCGAGAATGAAAAATATAATAAATTTTCCTTGTATAAAGAAATGTTTTACTAACACTTTCACATTAAGGTATCCCAATTCCTTACAATAAAATCAACTAAAACATAATAATAATAATAAAATAATAAAATCAATAGTTCAACTCTACCTTCCCCCAATAATAAATCCGGAAATGCATATAATCATTTCCCAGCAAGTAAATTCCCATAAGCGATATTAAAAACAATGTAAAAACGCACAAACACAAAATAATAAAATAAACAACAAAAATTAATATGAATATACAGACAAATAAATACGCTTTTTCAATATTAAAGAAAATAAAAAATTGTCTAATTTTCTTTTTTGTATTCTACGAAAATAATAATGGCAACAAAAAAAATATTTTCTAAATGTAATATTTGTAAATAACAACACAACAAAATAAAAAAAAAACAACACAACACAATAACAAACAAACAAAACAAATTAATAATTTTTTTTTTTTATATATATAAAAATTGTACCAAAAAAAAAGAAATAATAAGGAAAATAGAAAACACAAACAAAACGAAACACTGAATATTGTTTACTTCATGAAAATTGGAAACAGGAGCATAATCCAAAAATTTTATGATTTGATTTTGATGGGAATAAATCTATTATTTATTCACATTAAATTTAATGATAAAAATATTGCACAATATTTTAAAAACAATACACGTTCAAAATTGTTTTCAATAATTTTTTTGTACACTCACGATTCGCACAATTAAATTTGTATTTAATGATCAACCCCCCTACAACAAAATCTTATATTTATTAAAATTTCAAATTTATTTAAATATCAACGATATATATGAACATTATTATTATTCTACAAAACGCAGCTAAATCACATTAAGTTCAGTTCTATACTAAATTCAGAATATCAAAAATATTAAATAAACGACTGTGTGGAATTGCAGAAGAAAGGTAAAAAAAAAAAAAAAACAAATATGGTAACGTAAAAGTTTTGTATATATACGTAGGTAGAGTTGTTCGATTTTTCCTGATGCTCACACGATATAAACAACCCAAATACAATACAGTCAATGTATGTGCAATCGGAGAGTTTAGGTGGGTAGACTTTACTTCAATTTCTATCTATATTATAATACACTTTATTTATTTCTTCTTCGTCATTTTTTTTTTTCTTTTTAGTTTCTTCTTCTTTTTTGTTATTTCTTTTTGGTTTGGTTGTTCAGTTTTTGTTGTACTATATATAAAATAATAATAAAAATGTTTTGTGTATCAGCTGCTCAGTGGATTTTGTGTGTTGGCATTAGGAAGCATGACTAATGGAAACGACAGAGATAAGCATAAATATTTTATTATTGTTACTTGTAAATGTATGGTGGTGATGACGATGAGATCGGTGTGTTGTTTCCTTTGGCATAAACCATATACCATTATACAAAAAGAGTAGGTATTGTTTAAGGGCACACACACGTTTCTATATAGGTATATGATTTTTTTTTTTTTTTTGGATGACACAATAGGTAGGTACTATTTCTATATATTATTTCTATATTTCATTCTATACATCGTAAAAATAATTATAAAATATGATAAATTTAAAGTAAATTCATAAGAAAAACAGCAAACAACATATTTTTGGTAAAGGTTAAAACAGGATGCATAGCTGAATATATATTAATATTCGTATGCTCATTGCCTGGCTTACCATTCTACACAACATTGATAAAATATCCTTTGTGCAAGAATGAATGAAAAAGTAAAAGGAAAACGAAGTAAAATAATATTAAAGATGGATGATTTTCGGTAAGGTAGTGGTGGTGGTTAATGGCGTAGGAAGATAAGTTTAAACAAGTACATATATATATTGAGGGGAGAAAATTCTATCACATAAGTGAATGGATTCAGTTTCTTTTTTCGTTTTGCTTCTTTCTAGTCCATGAAGTAAATACGAAATATTTGGTGGATAAGAAAAATACATGTAAAATGAAAAACTAGGTAAATAATTAAATAAAAGAATCTTCGAATACATGTAAGTACATAATAATAAGAAAGAAAATAATAAATAAATAAAAAGAAAAAATAGCAAAGAAAATGAAATGTGAGAAGAATGGAATATTAGATATTATTTGAAATATGCTAGTATGTGGACTATTAAGATAATTTTACCAGCTAAAAATAATATTGCATTGTATTTGAAAGTTATGGACAGCTGGATTATTTGGGAGAAATGTTTCTTTAATTATGCTCATCAATCTCAGGTTGATGGTATTAACAATATAAGTTTATATATGAATGGTACAAATATGGACGTAATTAAGTACTCGTGATTAAAATATTCTACTTTAAGGTACATATTTTGGTACTTACAGATACCTGTTTCAAAAGTACTTTTATAAGTACCAAGTACTGCTACTTTAAGTACTTAATCCGGTGTACTTGATAACGACAAGAAAATGAGAATCTCAAGTTGAGATAAGTACACTGAAAAAAGTACTTAAAGTAGCAGTACATTTGCATGAGGTACCTGTAAGTAGAACATTTCAATTACGAATACTTTAAGAACGTCTATCTCTTAAAAATTTATTATGCAAACATGTGGTTTTCAATCTTCATTGGCTTCACATGTAGTTTGACTAATTATGTGACTGCAGCTAAACATTTTTAGAATATTTTCGAAAATTATCAAATGTATGTCCAACATGAGCAAATTCTAATTGATGCTACTGTGAAGCAACGATATCATCCAATCCATAAATGATTTATAATTTATGACTTGCCTCCGTATAATAACATTTCAGAGCGTTTAAGGAATTCAATTCAATAAATATTGAGGGGTTTATTTTTACATCTTGAATATTTTATTACTAAGCCTGGGTGGTCGTCGACGAGACCTTAACATTATAATTAGCCATGAATCATTTATGCTGCACCAATGTTATGCTATGAAAAAAAGGTCAAGCAAATGGTCTACAGTCAATTACAATGTGTCTTAAATGCCTAGGCCAGTAGAATCCTAAATAAAATTTAAAACAAACTTAATATTAGTTTAAAAGTGATTTTTATTTTTCATAAGGAATTAATCAATCAATTTAGAATATTTTTTAGAATTCACAAATAGAATTGTTGAAATACATCAATTCTACTATTTTTTTCAATAAGAAGAGTACAGATCACTTTATATTGACGATTTGCATATTTTATCCTCAGATCATTATAGGCAATAAAGATGATCTTATATTAGATCAGATCGCCTATAAAAACCTGATTTAGATCACGGGCTGCAAATTATTTTTTGATCTTAAATCAGATCATTTTAAAATAATATAAATATTGAGAATACGTAATATTTTTTGGATGCATTGATATAAAATTTGGATACATAATTACATACTCTAAATTATTTAGTTAATATTTTAAATATATTTTTATCAATTTTATTGAACAATAATTATTGAAATTTTTTATTTAAATAAAAGAATCGATCTAATTTTTTCCTGCCTTTTAGAAAGTAATCTACACTAAATAGATCAGATCAATTATTATGAAATCTATCTGATTAATTCACGATATAATCTATATTTAGATCAATCACAGATCAGCTCGCGATCTGTACCTAACACTTAATTTTGTAGTTAAAAATTAGTACACATGTAAAAAGTACCTACTTACTGACGTATAACAAAAACATATCTTATTGACAATATAATGACAAAAATGATGACTAAATGTATTAAAATTTCTGTTACGTCAAATACTAATCTTTAGTTGCAAAGTGAAATAGATATTTCGGTATTGAAATTCAAATTACGAAATATGCAAACATTTATGAGGCACAACATTATGGTAAGCTTACTTTTTTTTTATTAGAATATTTTGCTTCTGATCCAAATGTTTAAGCCACGAGACGTTTACAATCATCAATGTTACATAATTCTATTTGATTAACAGAATAGGCTGACATCAACATAATGGAATTTTTAATTTCCATAATTTTATTAAAAAATGTGTAAATAAAAGATTTATGAAAATAAAAAGAAATAGAACGAAACGAAAATTGTATTGTAGGTAGTTGTACACCAACGTGCCCTAAAATACGTAGCAGAAAATTCAGAGACACACAGACAAATAAAAAGGATCGTATTGTTCGCCCTTCAGCATCATAGTTCAAATCTTAAACCACCTTGCAAAGGATTTATTCTCGTTTCTTTTGTATATGTGTTTTTTTTTTTTTTTTGTTTGGAAATCTTAAAATCTGTTTCATTGCGTGCATTTCAGTTGTTGTTATTTATTGTTGTAATTTATTCCTTATGATTGAAATTATTATTATGCTCTTCTAGTTTCTTTTTAAACATTCAACATGTGTTCCTGCTTGCATGAATAAGAAAAAAAAATATCACTTTTTTTTTGTTTTCAAACGTAACCTTCATTTTCATTGGCTCTGAAATAACAGCAGCTGTTTTTTTTATTTAAATTTTTTTTTTTTATCGTAAATAAGTACACAACGTATTTTCTTGTTTCGAGCATTATTTTAATAAATATATAAAACTATACCAAAATATTTTCTAAAAACATATTTCAATTTTTTTTTTTTTAATGATATTGAATGCAGTAACGATTATTGTGTTGTCAGTTGTTAAAGATTAATTAAACAACAAAATTTTGATAACATTATCTAATATGGGTAACATAAAATGAAGTTCACAGACACAAATACAAATTATCATATTGTTCGGTGTGTAACAATTAAAATATTGAATAACTGGAAAGTTTCCAATAAACACATTACTGCCACACATGCTGCAAATAATATACTAATACAGGTCATGAACATTATTTAAACGTAAATGTGTAATAATCTACATGTGTGTGTAGGCTATTTGATCACGGTTTCTGATGCAGTTACATACGTTCCATATGACATTTTCAAGTTTCATATTTCATATTTAATAATGCATATGTTCCAAGAGTATGGCAATGAAATATTAGGGATAGATAGCTTATGGTCTTATGACGACTTTTAAGTCCATATGGTCAAGTGAAAAAAAAAATTAAGCTAATGTGAAGAATAAATATTAATTAGGGGTGATAAATATAAATTTATATTAACACAAAACAAAGTACAATACAAAAAAAAAAGAAAAGATAATGATGGCTAAAATGAAGGAGTCCAATAACAACTGTTGGCAGGTAAATGCATCAATGCACATAAATATAACGATAAGTTATATAAAAAGAATACACGAAAGGTTTTTGAGTTCATAGAATTTGTATGTGCTTGAGCATACCAAGTAGAAAATGAGAGAATATGTATATTCAATGTAATATATGGTTTTATTTAAATTTAATTCATTCAAAAGATAAGAGTAATCTTTGTGTGAGTCATGAATATAATTTGTAAAGCGAAATTCTACTTGTTATGTTTTTCTTGTTTATATAATGTTTATATATTCAATGGCATTGCTAAATAATTTATCTATTTTATGGAGGCGGTTCTATTGATCTTGAAAATAGATTTTAACTGAATAGAAAATTTATGCTGTAAGAACGAAATGTTAAATTGCATAACCCATAACACAAAATTTATAACAATATGGTTTTATTTCTTACTTGTTATGCAGAAAACAAAATTAAATCGATTTGGCATGCATGATTTCATTTAAAGTTTTATTTTTAATACGACTATAATTAAAAATATTTAGGATTATAATTATATTTAGTTAACTGAAAATACGACGATTATATGAATCGCACAATCTCGTCTAAAACATTTATTGATTTGTATCTTCAACTTGCATTGGACGGAGGGCAATAAAATAAGCTAAGCTTCGCTATCAGGTCTTAAGGAGATCCTCAGCTTTGTGTAATACAAGGTGTACGTATATTTCTTCAGAGAATACCAATGCTGGTAGCGAGTCCATGCGGAATTTAGCTAGTCGGCTGTATTTATAGAGTTCAGAGATACAGCTCTATGTATATGATGTTTGCCGAAATCCAAATGTTTAGACCATTTGTGTCGAATGGAACAACTTATATTAATTTGATTGTAAAACTTATGTGAACAAAACACATATATATATATGTCTATAGACGATTAGACATAAAGATAGAACCAAACCATAAATAATAGTAGTTTTTCAAATAATTCTAATGGATGAAAATCATCGTCAACAGCAAAATGTTGCATTAAATTATATAAGTCTTGTACATATATAGACAGTATACACATTTCTATGAATATTTCTGCATAATGGTGAAGATTGTACGACAGTTACATTATACATTAATAAAACATACATTTAACAAAATAATTATGAAGAGACTTATATTGCTAGCAAGGAATTATAGATACGGTGTTTTATATTGTAGTATCAGAAAGTCTAAGTATAAACAAACCACCTAACACTAACCTAAAATACAAATGAAAAAAAAAAAAGAAAGAAATATATGCTTTTGATTATTTGACGATTTTACGTTTATGAAAAAAAAAAAAAAAAAAAATTACACAGAAATAGTTTTTTTTTCACATTTATTCTTTGACATATAATATTTGTAAGTATAAAACCCACAGGTAGAAAAAAACAAGACATATTTTCCTGTTTTATAAGTTTCAATTCGAAAATGTTTTGTGTATGCAACTCTCAGGATATCTTAAAATGAAAGCATTATTATGTAAGCAAGGGATTAAAATATGTAACACAATAGAAATACAAAATTTGAAAAGGAAACATTTATTTCGTTTTCGTCTTTATTTTATTCAACCAAAATATATTTAATGCAACATTTGTAAAGATATCAAAAGTATGGTCTTGAGATTTAAAGCATGGACACTTTGCAGTGAGCATATTCCTATATGGCTGAAGGACTGATTTTGTGGATCATAATTCTTGGTGAATTGAGAATTTCTGGAAAACATATTTTAAATTATTCTTAAATATTTTTTAATTCATTAAACTTCAGCTAATGTAAGAATATGTGAGAAAATAAAAAATAAAAATATTGAAAATAGTACATTGTGTCTCATTCGATTCATTTCCTTTTCACATTTGTACAATTTCAAAGTTTTTTTTTGCTTTGGTGCCGCTAATAAATTTAATGTAATTTACAGGTCATTTATTGGCCCTACTTAAATGCGATAGATATACGCATGGCCGCTAATCATCTACATGGCACAATATAAACAAGGTGAATTACTGCTATTTAAAATCCATGAATATAAAAAAAAATCCAATGGACAAATTCATGGTTCACATCCTATTTTATTTTGCTGTTCAACTCTTCTGATAATATTTCGCTATTATGTCATTCTCCCCTTTTAGTAACCACATGTTATAACAATTTATCTTCAAAATTTATATTTATTTCTTTCGTTTCTAAACATATTTTAATTAAATTTCCATTTATTTTTCGATCCTTTTTCAGATCGTTAGTTTTATCGTTGAGTGATTTTCAACAAAAAAAAAGAAAAAACGAAAAAAATAATATATATAAATAAAGTAAGAGAAGAAAACCTTTCCGAACAAATATATAATAAATATAGGTTTTGCATCTGAATTGTTATCAAAATCAAATGGTAGGCTCTTGAATTTGTACTCTTACAAAAGATTCTGAGAATATTTTTTACAATAATAACGATCATTTAGCTAGAGGCAAATTTATCCAGTAATTTAGAAGGTTGCAGTTCTGGTTTTAAGTTTATAAAATAACATATATTTGAAATTATAATTTTTTTTATTTCTATGATGGCGGAGTAGACCATGAAATAGTCCAAAAATCGTCTAAATAATCTGCCAATTATAATTGGAACACTAATTTTTTTTAATATATATTAAAACCGCTTATAGTCACTTTGCTTTTTTTTTTTCTCAAGATCGGCGCCTTTTTAAAATTTGGTTTTGGTTTCGATCCGATTACTAAATCTAGAGAAAATTGGAAGATAGTTAATTTTTTGTGGGAGATTGGACCACAATTTTGTATATCACGAACCAAAAACCACTACAGATCGACTCTAAAACCTATATATTTTCATGAATCGACTATGCCGCGCATTATACCATACAAGTATTAATTTATACCTACCATAGATATTAAAATTGCATCTATTGTACTTTAAAAGAAAAAGTGCAGCATTCTATATCATTATATCTAGAATATTTTTTACACATCCACACAGAGTACACACGCACACATTATTATGTATTATAGTATGAAGATTCCAAAAAATAGCTTGGAATCCAGTATATGGTATAAATGTCATACCATTCATTACACGGTATTCCAATATTTTTATTCACTATAGGTACAATAATTGAATTAACCAACTTATTGACTTAAAATATTATAGTCGAATGTTGTAAGTACGAGAAATATTTCAAAAATCTAAATTTTAACTATAATTAAAATTAGGTAACGATTCGCGGTGATTGCGTGTATAATGTTAAGCTAACTACCTAGTTAGAGTTACATAGATTATACGTATATAGCTCGTGAATAGCCTCCAGACGACTTTGATGCTATAAATAAAAGTTTGTTTGTAATCTAAGTAAATAGGTAAGATAATAGTCATAATATAAGTAGAAAAATAAATAATATAGAAAACGTTATTTTTCATAGTTTTCGAATAAAATGTACATTCGTTAATTTAATAATATAGAAATTAAATGTACATCGCAGCTATAAATATCAATTATGATTAGGCCAACCGAACATCCAACAATGCTTTAACATCATCGACAACATGATGATAATGATGATTTATTAAAATAATTAAAGTATTCAGAAGAATTGACAATAATACATGACTCATGAATTTTCAATTTTCTTTCGAAAAATGAAGAGCAATATCATTTCAAGTTAAGAACACAAAACACGGCGGATATTATAAATAACAATGAAAATGGGAAGGAAAAAAATATGAACAGCATGACTTGACTGAACTGCAATTAACATTCAATTACATGCAATAAATATTGAGAAACTAAAAACGTTACAAAACAATTAATCGATAGCTCTTTTATATTTGCTGGCGGTATTATTTTATTGTTTTTGGTAATTTTCATTCAATTTGCCAATCGGTATTGCGATTTTTTTTCCTAACTTTTTAGTTCACGAACGATGAAAATAATTACTGAAAATATTTAAATATTTAACAAAATTTATTTCGTTTTCAAAAAATGACTTGATTATCAGCGTATTTCTAGTATAATTGGTTTGTTCTATGGAACTTACTATATTTCGACACATTTTCAATTTCAACATTTTGCACCTTATCGTAAAACAAACGATTTAGCGCCAAAGAATCTTACTTTTGTTTTGTTTATATTCACGAATCCGACCGATGTTAATCATAATTAACAATACACTTACTACAGATAATCTTCATTTGGATTTGAATCTCTAGCAAATGTATATTGTACATCATCAGCGATTGATGATAATTAATTGATAAATAAACACCTGCCTCGAATTGTGTTTTAATTTTTTTTTTTTTTTTTTGATTTTTAATTCTTTTATTTCATATTTTATGTTATTCGTTTTTAAAACTTGCATCGTTCGTTGAACATTCTGGCTACATATTCAAATTGAAATCATTAATTTTAATTCAATTTTTTTTTTTTTTTTTAAAGAACACATTTCGTTTGTGTACCATTTCACTGCCGCAAGATAATATTAACTTTATTTTTGTTCGCGTGCCTTTATTTCTTACAATTTAGTATTTTTTATTTCTCTTTTACTTTGTATTGATTTCCACTGGCGATTTGTGTAATGTGTAAAAATATATAAAACCGTATGTGAGATTCCGCAAAATTAGAAATAAATAAATTAGTTAAGTGAATCCGATCATAATCCAATTTATGGGTAGAGCTGTCGAATTTTGTGTGGTGATGGTGAAAAATTTAAAAAACATAATAAAACGAAAGAGATTTATGTCAATTTTTGTGTGATTAATGTCATCAAAGAAAAGATTATTTGACAATTTCTGTTTGATCTGGCCATCAATCAACAAATTATTACTGCTGCATTGGTTCTGCCGAAAATAATTTTTTGTGAAATCTCACTACAAAAACAGAGAAAAAAAATATAACCATAATCTAAATCTCGTTTTTGTTATGTTAAAAAAACAAACTGATATAAATTTTGAGGATTGGTGTGTTATCCATATGTGTATGTATGAATTAACAAACCAAATGCACCTGGCCTTTAAAATTAATAATAAAAAGAAGATAAAAATATATATATATATTATATATACATCAAATCATTGACCATCCCATTGCAAGCTGCTGCATGGACCCAAATTTATATTATACAGCAGATGGTTAACATTTTGACTAAAACTTCACTATATATATACCTCTCGTATGTTCGGTGATAGACATTAAACATATTAAAGTTCAAATAGGTAAATATTATTTATTTTCTTGAAGAACAGTGATATTAAGTAAACAATACTAAATTTTGTCCATGATTTTCTTCGCATCAATTTTTAAATGTGAAAATATTCGTTTATTTTACTTGAAAATCGTTGTCCCTTGTGACGGGAATACAAACAAAACAAAACAAAAAAAAAGAAGAAAAAAAGAAGAAAACAAACTTATTGCACGTGTTTGAAATATTTATATTTGACATTTTATATACTAAAAATCGTAAGCGGCATTTAAATTGTAAACAATAATATAAATAAAGAATGCACTAGAAATGATACTGATATTTTAATTCAATTTGAAGGAATACATTGAAAAAAAAAATATTCGACTATATATATATAAATGCTTATGAATAAACGGAAGGACTTTGACTTGTGCATACATTTTCAGCCATTTAACTATTTAAAAATATATGCAAGGCGTACATCACGAGGCGGACACATTATTTCTACATTATACGCATTTTATTGTTTTTAATCAATTTACGATTACCAGCAGCCAAAATTACATAAACTCCAATATAAAAGAAAAAAAAAATTAACAGTCAAGGCACCATTAAGTTATGTGTAGCTTGCTCACCAAACCTATTGAATTAATAAATACGTATGATTTTTTTTTTCTTTCAACATAAAATTTAAAATAACTTCTATTCATTATTTCACTCCATAAAAATTACATCATTTTCTGTAATGAGCCGTACAAAAAAATAATAATAATAATAAAAACAACAAATATATATTTATAGGTATATTTTTTTTTAATAGAAAAGAAATATGAATTTGTAAACTTGTCCTAGATTATTATTAGTAAATTGTAAATATGAAAATATTTGCACGCCAATAATTAAGATATTACGACGTTTTAATATGTGTTGTTGATCTAATTATGAATGAGCATACTTTCGCTTAATCAGTATTCATATCACATGCCTTAGCAAGTTATTAGGTTTTGCTGGAAAGAGGTACTAGCAAAAAAAAAAAAAAAATGTGCAGATTTTGGCTTTGGCTATAAATTTAATAATCCATTAAATAAATAAAAAAAATCAAGTTTCACCTTAAATTTTCGTCATTAAAAAAAAATTTCATTAAAATGCACAATTACCTTCAATTTGTGCAAATCACAAATGTTTGCATTATTAAATTGTAATTCCAGCGACAAGTTATAACTGGTTGATAAATTAATTATGAGCAGTTAGCATCATACAGTCAGTGTTACATTACTGGCACACATGCAGAAGATTAGACCCATCATCAAACACAATAATGCTTATAACGGCAAAACAGAATAAAAAAAAAAAACAAACGTTTACTGATTGCTATCAATTCCTTTTACTTTTTTTTTTTATTTCTTTGTGTAGTTTTTGTTACGAAAGGTGTTTTGAAACATATTTATTTCTTTATTATTATTCCAATATCTGCACAAATATTAATATATTTATTTTTGTTATGTTTGTAAATACAATATTGTTTAATTGTTTATGAATTTTCAGATTGATTTCGATGAAACAGATAAATAAACAATAAAAATGAATAATTAGTAATTTTTTTTATGTTGCTTTTCGATTCACCTATTTAGCGATTTGAAGGGGGAAGTATTGTGGATTAGGGTAAAGCTGGTTCCATTGTTTGTTTTATTTCGTATCCTGATCAAAGTATAGGAAGGATTTCTTAAATAAATGAGATCTTCGAGTCGCTGTAGGGTTCGAAAGTTGTGAAAATTGCATTCTTGTATTCTCAGGTAGATAGACTCATTCAATGCACTTCAAATAATATATCGTTCATACCAGCTTTTTAAATTGCTTCATCCTATTGCGGATATTGAAAATGTTTTACTGGAAATATTCTTGGTATATGAGAAATGTCCTTATTTAAAAACAAATCAAAATAATACAAGGATTCATTGTTTAATAGGTCATTGAACTAGAAACGACAGATTTTTTGAATGCAATAAAACATTATGCATATACATATTCAGGTTATTGCTACTTAACTAATTACGCTTTACGTTTTTTTTTTTTTATTTGTAGGAAACGGGAAGCACTGTGGCGCTAAAATACCATTCATTTTTATTTCTTATAATTAAAATATTTTATATAATAGTTATTATAAAGAAAATAAAAAAATATATATAAAAAAAAACATTTCAATGTAATTAATGGAAACAAAAACAATTACTGAAAATAATGAAAAAATAAATTCGCTGAGAGGAAAGTGCATATTTGGTTTCGTATAATAAAAATTATTTAGTCAATTGAAAAATATAAACTTTTATGAAATCTGAAACATTAATTGTTATACATATACATATAGGAATTGCTACAGAAATATAACGATAAATAAAACTCAATTGCCAGAAAAATATCACATTTCGTTCGCAATATTTTTATTATAAATTCACTGAAATAATTTCGGTGTAAGTAGTAATTTAATAATTTTGTTTTAACTGATGAAGATGATCCATCTATTTTCTCCTTTTTTTATAATTAGATTTTTATGCACACAAAACCTTGGCCGAACCGCGCTTATTTAATTATTATGATGCTTCCTGATGTTTCTATTAAAAAAAAAAAAAAACTATGCAAAAATCAAATTATACAAAAATCTATGATTTCGTTTTACAACTACAGCGTGTCGCCGACATCACGTTAAAGTAATAAATAATTTAATCCATTATTACATCTTTCCGTGACTTCTTCAATCAAAAACAATCTTTTTCTTTCCTATTTCGTATATTCTGTTTTTGAAAATCCAGCAAGCCCAAAAATAAATCGAAATCAATTATTTTGAGAACGTTCGAGTTAGTGGTTAAATGTTATTTTTTGTTATTTCATCATAAATAACATAAACAAGTCTATCATTCGCTGTTCATTTTCTTTTTTTTCTGTATTGTAAGTGCGAACTGCGATCAAAACTCTAACACACTTTTTTATCTATAAAGTATAGCCTTGGGTGCTAATGGTTTGGCCACAAATAATATTTTAACACTTAATAATAATTAATGTAGGTAAAAATCGTGCAAAATAATCGGTCTGTATACACTGCCTTGAATGTATCTCTCTCGATATACGTTCATTGTTTAGGCTTGGCATAAATCATACATCACATGAATGGATGATATAATCGACACGGTGCGGCGGTTTCACAATTATAATTATTAAACAACTTACTGCTAATTGAACTAATCATTTCAAATACGAACGGGTACAATGTTCATTTACTTATATATGTACTTAACTCAATCATAACGTTTTTTATTTCTTTCCCTTTTATTTTTTGTTTTTTATTTTTCGTTACACGAAGTGATGTAGCACATATTGCATATATGATGGATAAAGGATGAGAAACTGTGCAATAATATGTATTTAGCAAACTGTATACTTATTCCAGAAGTATGAAAAAAAAGCATTAACAATGCTGTTATAACAATCTATCAAAATCTTTTAATGACTTTGTCCAAATGTGAACAATGTGAATTGTAAATAATTGACCAAACCACTTTTCAACTGGTTCGGGAAAAATCTTTTCAAATTAATTAAAAATTTAATGTGAAAGGTGTTACCAAAGGGTCTACATTCAAGTGGTTTTTATACTTTGCCACTTAAAACGTTGAACTGTAGAATATTAAAAATATATTTAAACTACATTATGAACAAGGTCAAAGGATAAATCACAATGTTTTTTTATTCTTCAATTCAGAAGAAAGACAAAGGGCTCCTCGTTAACTTACAAAAGCATTTGAAAATGTTTTTGACATTTGAAAGTCATTCAATTAATAACTTATAAAAATATATACATTTTGTTTTCTTTCAGTTTCTGCTGTATTTTCTGTTCGAGTATTTCTGATTAGCTGTAATTAAAAGCAATGTGCCAATGTAGCAGCCCATTCTGACACCTGGACTAATAAATATTGATGATCATACAAATTAAGTGTAGGTGAGTCTTTTTGTCTACGAATTTGTAATATTCTAAAATATATTTTTTATGCATTTGAATCTATATTATTCTCTTCTTCTTTTTTTATTTTTTTATTGAATTTAATTAAAGTTTTATTGAAATAAACCTAATTAATATGGATGCCGATGTGCATTATTTAATGTATTATAATCAATTCATTCTGAATATGATGAAAAACTTTCTAAAATCTACTTTAAAATAAACATTTTTTATTTTTTAATTGTTATGAATAATAAATTTATTAAACCGTGGCGAGCATTTTCTCAAATATGAACCATGTTATATTTATTTATCTATACAAGCTAAATATTACACATCAATATCAATAATTTTAATATTGATATAATTTATTATGACATAGAAAAATGGATTTGAATAATAAAATCAGCAAAACGATAATTGATTAATTTATATGTTTTATTGTTTTTTAAGTGACAATATTGTAACAAAATTTTAATTTAAAACTAAATTCAGTTTTCTCTTCTAAAATAGGAACAAATAACAATACATAAATTGCAGGTAGGTATACCATTTTTATTTATATGCCGTAAAAACTAGGGTGAATCGATTTTTTTTTATTTTTAGTTGGATTTTGTCTTCTGGTTAACGTGCAGAAAGAATTTTGTATGTCTTTCAATATTCCTAGTTAACAAATTATTGGTGAATTTTGCAAGTTGATAATCGGCGAAATTCATATAGTAAACAACGAATGATAACAATATATCGATGGCTCCACGAGAAAATGACTCTTATTTCAAAATCCAAAAACAGAAGACTCTTATTTCAAAATCCAAA